>ML287230.1:0-15821 GCA_005239495.1 Nicotiana undulata
TTCTCAAATAATTATCACATAGTTGTCATAAAGCATCACAGAGTCACATATTAGGTATAGAGTAAGAATCATATAGTCATTAGGTGTCATGGGGAGGGAACGCAGGTATGTAGTATGATAAGCTAAGTAGAGGACAAGAAACAATAGTCATGTTGAGGCAAGAAAATGATGATCACATAGACCAACATGCATGCTGACTCCATAGGGGTCAAACAGGGTTATAGCAGATCATACAAGGTAAAGCAGGAGACATCTTATACTAAAAGAGAAGGGGAAATCATAGAATCATGCTAGTTACATGGTAGGTAGTAGAACCATAACATAAAGCACAAAAGGAACAACAAGTAGGTTAATATGAACAAAAACATAATGTGTGGAGACACTGTAAACTTAAATTAGGAACATACCAGTCAAGGGTATAGAGCAACAAAGTGCAGCAAGTATGCAGAGCAAAGGAGAGCAACAGAACAGCAGTATGCAGATGCAAGAGAGCAACAGTGATTACTAAGGCTTGGCTTTCAGCCGCCTGAGTAGTCAATAACTAGTGTGAAGAACAAGAAAGGAAGGGTATGAAAGCAAAGAGAACTCAGAACAATGTCAGTGCTCAGAGTTTTGAGTATGCCTTAGTGATATGCAGTGTATCAATGTATTCGTATGTGTGTTATGCAAAAGAGGACAGAGTATTTATAATGTTGCAAACGAGTAAGAAAATATGGTAAGAATCACAATGGCATGGTAATCAAAGAACTCAGAATCCATTATAGCAAAATCAGGACAAGTACTCCCATAAGTTAAGGGGATTAATTCAAACGGCAAGGACCAGTAACAGATATGGAAAGAAATCAATATATGACTGACATGGAAAGATTCAAATTCAGCAAGCATAGGGTAAACAATTAGAGCTAAGTTCATGTCACGACCCAAAATCGAGGGACGATACCAGCGCCTAACCGGGTGAACCCAGTCAAGCGGACCTGGATTGCCTTTCCTACCCAACGTATTACCCCGCGTTCATAACATACATTATTTCGTGTGAATTAGCCGATTTTAGTTTCAAAGTACATTTTACAACATATCTCTATTTGTTTCCTCTTTTAGCAATTTCAACGATTGATATCCAAACATACAAGATACAAACATAAGTTCCTAACATGAACCACGATTTCTGAGTACGTACAGTTACTACCCAAAAATACATATATACATCTTCGTCATGTCTACGGAGCCTCTACGAATACTAGGGATTTTACATAACTTTCCGGTAACAAGGCCCCGGCTATACCTTTACAACATAAACAAAAGAAGGTGGTTTGATCCACACACGGCCCCGAGGAGAAGAGGTCTCACCACAACTGCTACAGAGATGAACAGGAGGTACCACTAACCGGGGGATGAACTACCTGCTATGGAACCACCTACATCCATATAAAAGATGTAGCGCCCCCGGCAAAAGGGACGTTAGTACTGTGGAATAGTACTAGTATGTATGAACAAACTTTACTCCAAGTACAATCAAGTAGTACACAAATAAGAGACAGTTAATAGAATCTAACAAGAATTGCACCGAAATCGAAATACCCAAAATCAAGAGTTTCACAGATTCCCCTTTTCTTTTTAAACACCTCCATATTCAAGAGTTTCATAGATTTTCATTTCAATAGTGATAATGATCACATTCCATCCTTATTACCTCAGCCACCCTTATCACCTTCTTTCACTTTTATTACCTCGTCCACCCTTATTACTCCGTGTTGCGGCGTGCAACCCGATCCCACCGGACAATCAACAATCACCACCAATTTAAATCACAAGGATCTTCATCATGAAGAACATAAGTTCATATCAACCAACAACTATGTGAAGTCAAGGCAAAATGATCATTACGAATCAGTAATTCATATATGGTATTGCCACAATCATTTAACTCAATATAATCAGTCCATATTTACATTCATCATTCGCTACACAACCTTTGGCCCTTTGATACGTTCAACAACGCATTTAATAGCAACATCAACCAACAATTCAATCACAAAGATTCTCATCATCAAAGATATTCATTCGTAACAACCAAATAACCATATGAAATCACGGCCACAGAAATCTTTATCCAACAGGGAGTCATATACAGTATGCCATCAACATAAAGCTTAATTAGTTATCAACGTTTCCTTTCCATTATTTACTACACAACATTTAGCACCTATATAGATTCAACATTTGGATTCGCTATCATCTCTTACACTTGGTAGTACATCCTTTCCTACCGAGGTATTCAACAGTTAACGAGCTTTGCACGTGATAGAGTAAGCTCAAGGAATCACCATTTTCACAACCTCACATAGCACGGTGGTATGGAAATCAGCTAGGACAATCAGAGAATAGAATCTTACATCTAACCACATTAGCACAATCAATTCATATAATCTCAAACAAAGTACACATACCATATGCTCGAACACCAACAAGAAGATTCTACAAGGGTTAAAATTAGCCATACATACCTTGTGTCGAATTTCCCCTTTTTAATTTCAATCACAAATCACCGGACCGTCAAGCAACGTCAATCTAATTCATAATGCAAAACATTCATCTTAGTATTGGGAATCATGAACACAATTTGAACTCGCTTAGGAATTTTATTGAATGCTATATGACCTATTAGATTTCTAACTGCTTATTTGTGAATATTAACCCTAACCCACTTCCTTCTACTAGATTGCGACAATTAATGGACATGCATGCAAGGTTCGTCTCTTTTTTCTTCAAGAAATCCTTTAGGAGAGTTCTACTTATTAACCAAAGTCTGGATATTTAAGGTAAATGGGGTGAGACTTACCTCTTTAAGTGAAGAAGACAATGACTCGAAAATTCCTGGGCTTGAGTGATTGTGGAAAGCCAAATAAGTGATGTTGGAACCCCTTTCTCTCAAGAACTCTCATTTTTTCTCTCTCTATTATTAGTCAGAAAATGGTTAAAAAAGAAGGGGAGGGGTGTTTTATTGAACAGGGGGTCGGGTTTTAAAATTAGAAATTAAGAGCCCCGACACGGAATGCGGTCAGGAATGCGATCGCATTCCTGACATGCGGTTCGCAGACCGGTTGCAGAATGGCCGTCAAGATGGGCCAAAACTAAAAACACACTGAGCAGGTGTGCGACCACTATGCGGTGTGCATACACGTTATGCGATCGCATAGTGCGTCGCTTAACCTCCCTCACCAAAAGCCAATAGGCAAGAATGCGACAACTACGCGGTCCGCATAACCAGAATGCAATTCTGGAACGCATAGTTGTCCTTAATTTGGGCTGAAGTCTTCCCAAGTATGCGACCATTATGCGGTCCGCATACACGTTATGCGATCGCATATTGCGTCGCATAACTGCACAATTTCTGGAAAATTATATCTTTCAAATTTCGGGGTACTTTTACACAATCAAAGTCTGTTTTAAGAACTTCTACAGTTATAACAACTCAGGGACTTATTCGGGCATTATTTTAAACAAGAAATTTTTACGGGTCTTTACAGTTCAAAACATTTTAATTAAGGAAATAGACAGTAAGAATAAAGTACCACATCAGAAAAATTAAGTGAATCACTTAATTTGAATAGGAGAGGTAGAAATTGAGGTTTTAAAGGAAGGTTTATCAATCAAACTCCAAAAGTATGGAATCCAGAATCAATCCAAGAAGGAGTCACAATTCTGTATTCATCATATAAATAGACAAGAATAACCAGACATAAAAAACGTGCAGGTTAAACAAGTATTGATAGAAAGATGCAAGTGTGAACAATCAAGATTGACATAAGCACATAGAGGTGATATAAGTTAGGCTAAGAAAAACTCAGTAGAACATATTCGAGGCAAATAATCACAACAACTTAAACAAAGAACGAGCAGTCATGCTAATACACAGGACCAAACGAAGAAGTCTAGAAAAATTAGGGCTTTTAACATATGCAAGATTAAAAGCTATTAAATCACAGAATCAGTCATGATATGCAAAGAACATATTTAAACGCAAAGAGAAACTTAGTTTTAAACAAGCATAAAAGAGTTCTGAGAAACCCTAGCTTTAAAAGGAAGTGAAACCATTTTAAAACTGATGATTTTTAAAGTTCGAGTCAAGAACAATTTAAAACATAAAGAGACATTCTTGAATCGCTAAAAACACCATAGATCTGAGAGGTTTAGGCAGAAATTAGGGTTTCACAAGAGAATCGAATAGAACCGGAAAACGTTCTGCAAAACTCAAGAAGCGTAATGGGTATGGTGTGGCTATGCCCAAACCGCATCGGAGAGGCCAAGAACAACCAAAGCAGGAGCCCCAGGTGCAAGTCAGCATGGGCCAGGCCCTCGAGGGCTTCAGAGATAGGATGATCTAGGTGAAGGAGGCTCATGGAGGCTCGTAGTCGAAAGGATGGTGGCCGGAGATGGCCAGAGGAAGGCGGTGGAGTTCCATCTGAGACGAAGAGATAGAAGTCTCTAGAGTCTAGAGAGAGAGAGAGAGACGAGAGATAGAGAGATGAACAGTCTCGAAAGAATGAGACGGGAAGGGGGGGGGGGGGGGGGGGGGGTTGGTTTGAATAATTTTTGGAAAATTGATTCTGGGCCGTTGATCTATCTTGATCAACAGCTCAGATAAATTAAGGGGTTGGGCCGATTTATTATTGGTTTGGGTTGGGTATTCAATTGGGTTTGGGCTGGGTATAATTTAGGCTGGATTTTAAATAAAAAATTGGCTATTTATTAAATACCCATTAAAAATAGGTAAATAATTAATAACAAATAGCTAATTATTAGATAAAATGAAATTAAGGCTAAATAGGTGAAATTAATGTAATTAACTAGTATTTAAAATACAAAATGACTAACTACTGGATTAAAATAGCATAAAATGTACAATTAGGCTATAATTGCAAAATCATTGTAATTATAGCCAAATAAAGCCATATTGGCCAATTTGTGAAATAATAAAATCCCAATAGGATTAAAAATAAGATATAAATAACCTGTTAAGTAAGAAAATGATTTTAAATTGTTTATAACATCATTTATGCATAAAATATTAAATAAACAGGAAAATAATTTGATAAAAATACGAAAATTATGGAAAAATATCAATTAATGCAAAGAGTGATTTTGAAAGGTATATATGCATTTTTGAAAATAATTTGAGGAAAAATTGGGTATCAACAGCTGCCCCTCTTTACCCGGGAAGGATTAAAGAATTGTCGGGTAAAGATATGATGGCCAATTTTGACTGAGTAGAGATAGTATGAAAGATTTAGGCCGCACCCTGGCTTCTGAGCTGCCTACATATCCCTGGTTATACAAGAATCAGGCCGTATGTAGTTCCGGAATCATCGGCGAAATATACCGGTGACGTTTTACAAGAACGGACGTAAGGGGCGAGGTAATGTAAAAAATAGGAAGGTCTTACGGGTTCGTTTGGGGGACCGTAGCGGTCCACTCCTGCTTAGCTGCTTGTCCTGGCCGAATTACCTGCAAAAAGATGGAAAACGTATATTGTGCGTAATTTAAACATGATGCAAGTTCCCGTTAGACTATGAATGCTGTCTTCGGACGGTTGAGGATGACGTCTTTAGACCATGATGTCCTGGGCCATGAATCGCTTGATGCGGGATTCGCAGGCTATGAAATGATGTTCTCGGGCAATGAGGATGGTGCCTTCGAACCATGATGCCTTTGAATAATGATATACAAGTTGAATATAGAGATCCTCGGGCCATGGAATGATGTTCTCGGGCCATGAAGATGGTGCCTCTGAACGATGACGCCCTTGGACAAGTTGGTGATATTTCAGCTCATGAAAAATGCAACAGCATGATGCTAACAAGACAAAGCTTAGTATTACAAAATTTAGAAAGGAAAGATCTTAGCCCGAAAGGAAGCAAAAATAAGTAACGGCATGAAAAGTGGTTGCTTTGAAAATTAAATGAGAGGTAGCATGGAACCTCGGAAGGCAGAATCGTAGCCTTATGCAATGCAGGAAGTAAAAATGCAGAGAGGGAGGTAGTGTGGAACCTCGGAAGGCATAATAGGAGCCTTATGCAATGCACGAAATGAAAATGCAAAGGGAGGTAGCGTGGAACCTCGGAAGGCAAAACAATATCCTTATGCAATGCAGGAAAATAAAATGCAAAGGGAGGTAGCATGGAACCTCGGAAGGCAGAACCATAGCCTTATGCAATGCAGGAAATAAAAAATGCAGAGGGAGGTAGCGCCGAACCTCGGAAGGTAGAACAATAGCCTTATGAAATGCAGGAAATAAAAATGCAGAGGGAGGTAGCGTGGAACCTTGGAAGGCAGAATAGTAGCCTTATGCAATGCAAGAAATACAAATGCAGAGGGAGGTAGCGTGGAACCTCGGAAGGCAAAACAATAGCCTTATGCTGTCGCGCCCCCTTTTTCTATCGTACGGGTTAGGTACAGAGTGATTAGGTTTATGACATTCTGGAAAACTCCTTAAAGAAGAGGTTTAAGGAAGAGTCGCCACCTAACGATTTTTATGGTGCGTTAGGGCACCTAGAGTTGATAACTCATGAACTAGTTCGCGTTACCAGAGATTGGGTAAGGGATTGAAATTATCCCAAGGGGAAGGTATTAGGCACCCCTCAAGATTCAAAACTGTGGGTCCCAGCATATAAGTTTTGTGAATTTCGACAAATAAACAATCAAAGCTCAGTTAAGAGGGGATTTAAAACAAGTATGAAAATCGTTAAAGGTTTTGAAATAACATAAACATTTGAAAGGAATTGTCCTAGGTTTAAAGTAATACAAATCACTTCAATGCAGTACCCGGTATGTCACACCTCGAAGAGGCGGCTACACGTGTTATTAGCGCACCGGTCATCATATCCGTATTCTACCCTTCCCACCCCGTAAAGGTTATTTAAAGCGCATGTGTTGGTCACGGATGCTTATTGCATGCTATTACCCATCCAGTAGTTCATAAGACTTTAATAAATCGTTTTATAAAAATAGTTTAACAAGTATTCAGAAATAGAACAACTTTACATAATGAAGTAACTTTGAAACCTAATAGAATAGGAATCAGAAAACTAATAATGGGGAGTAAAACGTACAACTTCAGATTTTATTTTCAAAACAGAATAGGGATTTTGACAAAGAGTAGAGTGGATTTTAGAGAAGCAAAATCAGGAGTGGAAACAACAAAGTTTAAAAAATTTAAAAGAGGCAAATTAATCCCAACTCAGTAGGACATGGTTAACTTTATTTTAATTACACATTAGGCCTAATGTTTGCCTAGGCGTTGTATACATTGCCTGAAGGGGTGAACATGAATATTTTGATTCTGATTTTAAGAGATATACGTTTGCAGCCAATGTTTCAAGTAGGTTAACCATATTTTTATGGGGTTGTTAGATTAGATACATGTTAACTAGGTGTTCAAATTCTGACAAATAAAAATGCTTAAGGGCAGGATATCTAATGCACAAAGTATCACCTTAAGACATAGTTTCTATATGTCATGTTTATAAAATGCATGAGCAATATATTATGGTAGTCTTTATTACTCATTAAGTTATACTAGGCGTGGATATAATAGGCATGTTAAAATGAAGAACCTAAACATGATTTTTAATGTATGATATGCATGTCCTAAGCATGATACTATTGCACACATAAAAGATAAAGCCTAAGTCATGATTTCTACCCATACTACACTAAACATACATAATTTCCTCCCATATTCACTATCCAGCCCCAATAGTTTATTTACAAATTATTACAGACCATAGCAAATGAATTACAGTAATTGCAAAGAGAAAAATAAGAAGTTATTCTATAGAGAGCCTTCAAACATGCCCAACCTTCCAGCCTCACCCCTTTTGAGCCTCACAGCCTTATCCTGGGTGCGACAAAGCTCCCAAAGGTCCTTGTGAGGGCCCTGGCCAATACCAGCACTCAGTAATTGCCAAAGTTGAAATAGGTGCAGTGTTGAATTACCTGCCTCAGTGTGTCAAAGTTCAGAGGAACTCAAGGTCCCCTAGGCAATGCTTACACTGAGGGGGGTGGATCCTAAAGATCTAAGAGTAGTGTGAAGTGTAGGAAGGAGTAGTTAAAGAGAGTTAAGTTTGAAAAGGAATTTTGAAATAACATGACTTTAGAGAATAATAGAAAGATCCTTTATGTAAAATTAGTTTGAAAAGGAGACAGTAGAATGGTCATAAATCAGTAACTATGCAGAATTCAAGAAAAAACAAACACAAATAGGGGAAAGGGAACAAGTAGATCACATAATGCTAAAGGAGATACAGAGACTTATGAAAGCTCATTTAAGCATGACTACCCAAAATCAGAAGATTCAGGGGATTAAGAAATGGTCAAGCTTAGACATAATACTAGACAGTAACAGGAACAATTATAACAGGTAAGATAAATAACAGCTAGAAGCAGGTAGATCAAGAAGAGCATACAAAGTGCAAGATATCAGGGGAATGAGGGAGTGGTAAAGTATAGGCATGACAGTATACAGCAATAGAATACAGGCATAGCAAGTGTAAGTTAGGAATAGGCAACAGTCATATTAAAAATTTAGCAGGTAAGTCAGAAGAGACCAGACATGGTAAAGCACTAAAACAAAGATTCAATTGCATGTTGAGCAGTACAAGCATAAATAGAAGAAAATCAGGAAGATAATGAATTGAAACAATAATAATAAACACATTGATTGGAGACTTGAAGGTTAATTAGGACATACCAGTAAGAGGGAAAAAGCATAAGAGAGCAAAGTGATAGCATTATTAGCCTTGGCTTATAGCCGGCTAATAATAGGCAAGAATAGAGAGCAGCAAATAGAGCCAAAGAGCTACAACAAGAAAGAGCACACAAGAACAATGTAGATGTCTGTGTGTGCTTGTGTAATCAAGAGAGTCTGCTCAGTGTGTTTCTCTGTGTGTATGAAGAGAGAAGACAAGGTGTATATATAGTTTAATAAAATGAGTAGTCACATAGGCAAAGAATGGAAAATCACTCAAGAGGTTCTCGGATTCCATTGTAATCCCAGGGAATCCCATGTAATTAAGGAAGGCATCACGTAAATATAGAAATAATTTGAAACTGGTACATAATTACAGGAAGAATATATGGGACCGTGTATTTAAGGAAAACATTGCAAGCATAGGGTTTTCACAAAAGATCAATATAAAACAAGTAAGCAACCAGTACAAATCATCAAGCATTTGAATAACCGTCATGTGATTAAAAAGGAAGAGGTACTCATAGGATAGCAGGAATTGAAGGTCGAAAAAATGAATCAAAGCAGGAACACACAAATGCATAGTCGAGTAGTAAAGAACAACCCAGAACACTTAGGGCTTCATCAATAATGGTTCGAATAACATAAAATCAGGAGATAATAGCTTAAAACCTAGTAGAGATGTTTTAAAATCATAGCAAAACCGTTCTGAGAATAGGGTCGAGAAGCCCTAGTTTTAAATAGGAGGCAAAGATGCTTAAAACTGGAATGTTTGTAAAGATTGAGTAAAGAAAGGTTTAAAACATGAAGGAGTGAGTCAAAATTGTTAAAATACATAGGCTTTTAAAAAGGTTTAGGTCGAAGTTAGGATTTCCTAAGAAACCAGAGAAAATAGGGATAACCTGGATGTGAAACTCGGGAACCATGGTGATTAGAACACCATCGATTCAAAACCCATCGGAGAAAGGCCGGAAAGAACCCAGGCAGAGCTTCCAGTGGTGGTGCGACATGGCTGGAACCCATGGAGGTCTTAGGGACTGAGAAGATAGGAGAGATGAGGCTTCGTAGTGGCCGGTGGTCGAAGGAGGTGAGCCTGGAAATGGCTGGAGATGAAGGCCATCGGAGAAGACGAAGAACCAGAAGGTTCTAGAGAGAAGGGGGAGAGGAAAAGACCAGAAGAGAGAGAGAGAGACGTCTTGGAAATGAGAGACGGGGGAGGGGGTAGGTAGGGGTTTAATTTAGGAAGGTTACATCTGGACCGTTGATCAAATTGATCAACGGTCGAGATTGAATCCTAGCTGGGCCGGGTCTTTAATAGGGATTGGGCTAGGTAGGAATTGGGTTAATTAATTAGGTTGGTTGGGATTTAAAATCAGGCTAGAAGTTAAATGAAATGTTGCTAAATGTTAAATACCCAATAAATTAGGATAATTAATTAATTAAAATAGCTAATAATTGAATAAAAATGAAATTAAGTTTAAATAGGTAAAATTACAATAATTAAACAATATTGAAAATGTAAGAAACATAAATTCAAATTTTAAAAGGTATAAAATGTCTAATTAGGCCACAATTACAAAACGATTGTAATTGCAATAAATTAAGACGCAACTAGCCAATTTATGAAATAAGTGGATTTTAATAAAATAAAAATGATTCTAAATGACATGCTGAACTGAAAAATATTTTGAAATTACTTAGAGCACCATTTATGAATTATAAAATATGAAATATTAGGGAAATAATTTAGATAAAAATATGGAAAAATTAGGAAAAATACTCATTATTGCAAAGAACAAGTTTGAAAGCTTATATACAAGTTTGAAAATAATTTGAGGAAAAAATTGGGTATCAACAGCTGCCCCTCTTTACCCGGGAAGGATGAAAGAGTTGTCGGGTAAAGATATGATGGCCAATTTTGACTGAGACGAAACTGTGGGGTAGAATTTGGCCGCACCCTGGCTTCTGAGCTGCCTACATATCCCTGGTTTTAGAGGAATTAGGCCTCATATAGTTCCGGAATCATCGCCGAAATATACCGGTGATGTTTCATAAGAACAGACGCAAGGTGTGAGGTAAGGTAAAGTTGGAAGGCCTTACGGGGTTATATCGGAGAACTGGAGCGGTTTGCTCCTGCCTGGTTGGCTGTTCCAGTCCGGATTACCTGCAAATAAATAACGAGCATATATTGTGCATAATGTAAACATGATGCAAGTTCCCGTCGGACTATGAATGTTGTCTTCAGACCATTAGGATGATGTCCTTAGACGATGATGTCCTGGGCCATGAATCGCTCAACGCAGGATTCACAGGCTATGAAATGATGTTCTCGGGCCATGAGGATGGTGCCTTTGAACGATGATTCCTTTGAATAATGATATGTAAGTTGAAGAAGAGATTCACAGGCTATGAAATGATGTTCTCGGGCCATGGAGATGGTGCCTCTGAACGATGATGCCTTTGGATAAGTTGGCGATATTTCAGCCCATGAAGAATGCAGTAATATGATGTTGGCAAGACAAAGCTTAGTCTTTCGATTTGCGAAAAGAAAGAGGGCAGAGCTTAGCCCGAAAGAAGGCGTAAATAAATAGGTAGCGAAAGGTGACTGCTTTGAAAAGGTAGAAAGGAGCTTAGTGTAGTGCAATAAGATGAGGAGAGAGGTAGCGTAGAACCTGAGAAGGCGGAATAATAGCCTTATGCAAGAAGTAAATGCAGATGGAGGTAGAGCTTAACCTCGGAAGGCAAAAAGGTGGCCTTACACAAATGCGAATGCAGAGAGAGACAGTGCTTAGTCTCGGAAGGAAGAAAGTTAGCCTTATGCAATGTGAGAAAAATGCAGAGAGACAATGCTTAGTCTCGGAAGGCAGAAAGGTATCCTTATGCAGATGTGAATGCAAATAGAGACAGTGCTTAGTCTCGGAAGGCAGAAAGTTAGCCTTATGCAATCTGAGAAAAAAGCAGAGAGACAATGCTTAGTCTCGGAAGGCAGAAAGGTAGACTTATGCAGAGGTGAATGCAGATAGAGGTAGAGCTTAACCTCATGCAAGATGGAGATAGAGCTTAGTCTTGGGAGGCAGAAAAGTAACCTTATGCAATGCAGAAAATAAAGTGATAGTAAGAGTTCTTAGCTGATTATAAAGTGCGATGATACGACTGTTGTGAATGAAGTATCGTTGCGATGATGATAGTAGTAAGTGTTGGCATGTGCGATGAGTTCGAGAGCGTATCCTTGAGAAGCATGCGTCTTGTGGGGATAATGGGATGTCTTGGGCTTTCGCCGTATTTGTGCCTGCATCCAAAGAAAAATCGTGAGTTCTGTAGAGGGAAGGGTTAATTCGTATCCGTGCTGGCTCGGATCGACCTATCTGCTTGATGATGATGACTTTGTTTGTACCACGGGGGTAGAGTTTCTAAAACAAGTTTTTTTTGAGAAATAAATATGCACGATTTTATAAAATATGACATAACATATAGAAAAGAATAGTTTTCTTTGGATGAACCGACGACCATGACGCGGTTCAAGACATTGCAACCTCTCTTGCTGCGAAGATTTGAGGGTCCTCCTCAAAATTTGCCCCAGTTTGATGGGTGAAGGCTTCTGACTGTTACTGGTGCAGTGCTTGGCTGGACTTGCTTCTGTCTATGAGGGCCAATTGCTCATAGCGTCTTCTTACCCATTCGGCGTCGCTGAGCTTGTCTTCTTGTATAATTCTTAAAGATTGAATTTCAACTTCAGCAGGAATGACGGCTTTCGTACCGTATGCCAACATGTAAGGAGTTTCCCCGGTTGATGTGCGAATCGTGGTGTGATATCCCAATAGAGAAAATGATAATTTCTCATGCCACTGCTTGTGCTTCTCTATCATTTTTCTCAGTATCTTCTTGATGTTCTTGTTGGCAGCCTCAACGGCTCCAACATGTAAGAATTCTTGTGCTTGATCTTGAAAGTTTCACACATTACTCTCATCAAATCACTGTTGAGGTTGGAACAATTATCGGTGATGATTGACTCTGGGACTCCAAACACGCAAACAATGCGGTCGCGGACAAAGTCGGCCACGACTTTCTTAGTAATTGCTTTGTAAGATGTAGCTTCGGCCCATTTGGTGAAATAGTCAATGGCAACCAAAATGAACATGTGTCTATTGGAGGCTTCAGGCTCGATTGGTCCAATGCCATCCATGCCCCAAGCGGTGAACGACCAGGGTGAACTTGTTGCATTAAGATCACTAGGAGGTACCTTTATCATATCCCCATCTATTTGACATCGATGGCATTTGCGGACATACTAGATAAAGTCTGTTTCCATGGTCATCCAGAAATAACCAGCCCGAAGTATCTTCTTTGCTAGAACAACCCCGTTCATATGAGGACCGCATGTACCAGCATGTATTTCCTCCAACAGCTTCGTCGATTCCTTTGCCTTGACACATCTTAATAAACCCAGATCGGGAGTCCTCCTATATAGGATTCCTCCGCTGTGAAAGAAGTTGTTTGATAACCTTCGAAGAGTGCGCTTTTGAGTGGCGTTTGCAAGTTCTGGGTACTCTCTCTCTGCTAGGTACTCCTTAATGTCGTGAAACCAAGGCTTTCCATCTGCTTCTTCTTTAACGTGGGCACAGTAGGCCGGCTGATTGTGAATCCCCACTAGGATAGGATCAATGAAATTCTTATCTGGATGGTTGATCATAGATGACAAGGTGGCCAGTGTGTCGGTGAACTCATTCTGGATTCTGGGAACGTGCCGAAATTTAATCTTCGTGAACCTCCTTCTAAATTCATGCACACGATGTAGGTATGGCAGTATCTTGGAATTCTTGGTCTCCCATTCCCCTTGAACTTGGTGTATCAATAAGTCGGAATCACCAATCACTAATAATTCCTGAACATTCATGACAATGGCCAAGTTGAGCCCAATGATGCAGGCCTCATATTCAGCCATGTTATTGGTGTAGGGGAACCTGAGTTTGGCGGATACCGGGTAATGCTGACAAGTTTCTGAAATTAAGACTGCTCCAATACCCACGCCCTTGAAGTTTGCGGTCCCATCAAAGAACATCCTCCAAACGTCGTAGGATTCCGCAATGTCCTCTCCTACGAATGATACTTCCTCATCGAGGAAATGCGTTTTCAAGGGTTTGTATTCTCCGTCCACAGGATTCTCAGCAAGATGATCGGCTAATGCTTGTCCCCTGACTGCCTTCTGAGTTACGTAAATGATGTCGAACTCACTTAACAGGATCTGCCATTTAGCCAGCTTGCCGGTGGGCATAGGTTTCTGAAAGATGTACTTGAGCGGATCCATCCTTGATATGAGATACATTGTGTAGGCACATAAATAATGCCTCAGCTTCTATGCGACCCAAGTCAAAGCTCAACAGGTGCGTTCTAATAGAGAATATTGGGCCTCATACGGAGTAAACTTCTTGCTGAGGTAGTAAATTGCTTGCTCTTTCCTCTCTGTTTCGTCATGTTGCCCGAGAACGCAACCAAAAGCTCCATCTAATACAGCCAGGTAGAGTAATAGGGGTTTACCCGGCTCTGGGGGTACCAAGAATGGTGGTGTTGAGAGGTACTCTTTGATTCTGTCAAAGGCTTTTTGACAATCCTCAGTCTATTTGGTGGCAGCATCCTTCTCAGCATTTTGAAAATTGGTTCGCAAATGACGGCAGACTGGGCTATGAACCGGTTGATATAATTAAACCTTCCCAGAAAGCTCATAACATCCTTCTTGTTCTTTGGTGGCGGCAATTCTTGGATGGCTTTGACCTTTGATGGATCCAATTCTATTCCTCGGCGACTGACAATGAAACCCAAATATTTCCCAGCAGGAACCCTGAACGCACATTTCGAAGGGTTCAGTTTCAGATTGTATTTTCTTAACCTGTTGAAGAACTTCCTCAAATCCTCCCTGTGATCAGCAGCTTTCTTTGATTTAATAATGACGTCGTCCACATACACCTCAATTTCTTTGTGAATCATGTCATGGAATATAGTAGTCATGGCCCTCATATAAGTGGCCCCTGCATTCTTCAGACCGAATGGCATCATCTTGTAGCAATACACTCCCCATGGCGTAATTAATGCCGTTTTCTCAGCATCTTCCTCGTCCATCCAAATCTGATGGTAACCAGTAAAACAATCTACAAAGGACTGCAGCTCGTGCTTGGCACAGTTGTCAATTAAGATGTGTATGTTCGACAGGGGGAAGTCGTATTTCGGACTGGCCCGGTTAAGATCCCGGTAGTTGACGCAGACTCTGACCTTCCCATCTTTCTTTGGTACAAGCACAATGTTGGCTAACCATGTAGGATATTCTACCACTCAGAGAACCCCGTCGTTGATTTGCTTGGTGACCTCTTCTTTTATTTTCAAGCTCATATCTGGTTTGAACTTCCTGAGCTTTTGTTTCACTGGCGATCATGTTGGATTGGTTGGCAGCTTGTGGGCCACAATAGATGTACTAAGGCCAGTAATGTCATCATATGACCAAGCGAATATGTCCTCATACTCCCTTAAAAATTCCATATATTCCTCCTTTTCTGACGGTGACAGATGAATGATGATGCGTGTTTCTTTGACGTTCTCTACGTTTCCCAAGTTGACGACCTCAGTCTCGTCCAAGTTAGACTTAGGTCTATTCTCAAAGTTCTCGACTTCTTTAATAATATCCTCAGGTATATCATCCTCGTTTGACTCGGAATCCATTTGTTGCGTTGCCTCGTTGCAGGTCACAATCGTCGGTTCATCAAGATAAGTAATGGTAATGCTGTATAAAATAAAGTAATTGTCACGCCCCAAAATCGAGGGACACGACCGGCACTCAACCGGAGTTACCCCGGTCAAGCGGACCTGGAATTGCCTTTCCTATCCCACGCGTTACCCCATGATTTCAATATACATTATTCATGTGAAATAGCCATTTAGACTTAAGCATAAACTTACAACTTGGATTCATTTCTACTTTTTATCATTACCAACATATGATACCAAATACTTACAAAATACATACAACATTTACCAACGTGGATCACGATTCCGAACCGTACCGTTACTTACCCAAAATACATATGTA
>ML287230.1:16051-93790 GCA_005239495.1 Nicotiana undulata
TAGCGCCCCCGGCAAAAGGGACGTCAGTACATTTGAATTGTACTGGTATGCATGAACAAACTTTACTCTAAGTAAACTCAATAATGCACAGGCAAGAGACAGACAGGGAGTCACACAATTACTGCACAAGACATAGAAACATATACAATGGAAGTTCCACAATTTTAACTTCATCAAAATAACAATTTCAATTCAATCCTTGTCCCTCCTCACATCTCACCCGTATTTCTCCTGTTGCGGCGTGCAACCCGATCCCACTTGACAATTGTTGCGGCGCACAACCCGATCCCACCTGACAATTTCAATCACACCCTTATCGCTTCTCACATATCACCCTTATCTCCCCTTTTTGCGGCACGCAACCCGATCCTGCCTGACAATTTCAATCACACCAACGATGACAAATCACAGTTCAATCACAGAAAATTTCAGCAATAAGAATACAGCTTCTTTACACAGCCTTTAGCATATACATTCATACTCTTGGATTCATTATCCTTTTAGCACCGTTTTTCATAACGTGGTAGTGTGGTGGTCAACTAAACACAGACAAGTGTTACACTTCACACATCAACATAATTCGGACAACCAGTTGCACATATTTATAACAATACACGTACCGTTTTCTCGAACGCCACAAGTGATTTTACAAAGATTAAAGTTAGCCATACATACCCGAAATTCCCTTTTCAACTTTAACCCACAACCACCGAACCGACTAGTACCGTCAATCTAGTTCACAATTAGACATATTCAACTCAGAATTTGAAGTCATGCATGCAATTCGGACTCTCTCAAGCATTTTGTCAAGCACTATGTGAACCCATTAGATTACCAACCCTATCTTTGTGAAGTTTTCCCCAACCCACTCCCTCTTATTAAATTAGCACCATTATTAAACATGCATGCAAGGTCTTAGCTAATATTTCTAAGAATCAATCCAGGCCAACCCTCCCTTTGTTTAAAGAAAATCAGAAAATTAAAGGAGAAGAAAGAAAAGGGGCTGGCAGCCCTTACCTGCTATAATGGGGAAGAAGGGGATTACTCGAATTTCCAGGCCTGAGAGACCTTGAAATTTACTTTGGTGGAAGGATTACTTCCTTTCTCAAGAACTCTCCTTTCCTTCTCTCTATTTGTTCAGAAACTTGTTAAAATGAAAGGGGGCAGGGGTTAAATGAAACTGGGGTCGGGTATAAAAATTTAAAAAATTAAAAGACCGTGTCGAATATGCGATCGCAATTCCTGACATGCGGTCCGCATATTGGACTGCAGAATGGCCCCCAAGTGGGCCAAATTTTGTAAACATTCTGCCCGGGTATGCGACCACTATGCGGTCCGCATACACATTATGCGATCGCATTATGTGTCGCATACACGTTATGCGACCGCATTATGCGTCGCATAACACCCCTTCAACTGGGCAGCGATCTGCCCGTGTATGCGACCACTATGCGGTCCGTATACACGTTATGCGATCTAATAGTGCGTCGCATAACCCCCAATTTCTGGAAAAATTAAGTCCTTTCAAATTTGGGGTATTTTTACAAAAATTAAGGTCCGTTTTAAGAATTTCCACAGAGTTAACCACTCGGGGACTTATTCAGGCATTATTTTAAGCAAGAAATTTTACGGGTCTTTACATTCTCCCCCCCTTAAAATCATTCGTCCTTGAATGAGGATTTTGGAAAAATCATTTTATGCAACTTCCTAATTTACACTAGCTCCAATATCTTCAGAAAATTTCGCCAGAGGTTCCCTTGTATATAGGCCTATCTACTTGTCAGAGAGCCACCGAAACACATTTCCAAGCATCATTACACAAATTTAGTTATCCCTACAACAGGTATACCATTCCTCACCTCAATACTTGCACATATTCAATTACCTTGACCAATGCATACGGCTCACCATTTAACATAAGACTCTATTAGTGGCATACAATTTGCACATAGTTTTGGGCCACTTCAGTGTACCCCATACAGTTCAATCACCTCAATAGATCATAGGCAATTTTACTTACTTACCATTTACCAATCTACACTACTATTAATTACTTACTTAGCACATTTGTTTCACAAACCTTTTTTTTTTTTTTTGCTCTAAAGGTGGAACACTACCTAGTAAGCAAGTTCGTGTACAGTTTTAGCACGCGTTGGAAAATTACAGCAATAAGGCAATTAGGAGAGGAAGGAAAAATAGGGTGCCTTGGAACGAGTCCGAATACAACATAAAATTGCCTTGGAACCATGATTCGCACGATCACTACTACACTTGCTTAAACAGATGGGGGTATTTTTCTTTCATTTCTTTCTCTGCTTCCCACGTGGCATCCTCGACTCGTTGACTCTGCCACAGCACTTTAACAGAAGCAATCTCTTTGTTCCTCAACCTACGGACCTGCCTATCGAGAATGGAAACCAGAACTTCTTCGTACGACAACTCTTCACTAACCTCAATGGTCTCAACTGGCACGATGGCGGAAGGATCTCCAATTACCTTCTTCAACATAGACACGTGGAATACCGGGTGCACTAATGATAGCTCAGGGGGCAATTACACCCTATACGCGACATGTCCTATCTGTTGAGCGACCCGATACGGCCCGACATACCTTGGGCTCAATTTACCATTCTTTCCGAACCGCATGACTCCCTTCATGGGGGATACCTTCAAGAACACCCAATCATCTACCTGAAACTCTAAGTCTCTACGACGAACATCCGCATAGGATTTCTGACTACTCTGAGCAGTTTTCATCCTTTCCTGAATGACTCTAACTCTTTCCATAGCTTGGTGCACAAGATATGGACCTATCAATTCTGCCTCACCAACCTCAAACCATTCGATCGGAGATCTACATCTCCTCCCGTACAATGCCTCAAATGGGGCCATCTGAATACTAGCATGAAAGCTCTTATTGTAAGAAAACTCTATAAGCGGCAAGTAATCATCCCAACTACCTTTGAAATCCAAAACACAAGACCGGAACATATCCTAAAGCATCTGAATAGTCCGCTCTGCTTGCCCGTCCGTCTGTGGGTGGAAAGCTATGCTGAGATTTACCTGAGTACCCAGACCTTGCTGAAATTTCCTCCAAAAGTTAGCTGTGAACTGGGCCCCTCAATCTGAGATAATAGAAACTGGAGTGCCATGAAGCCTGACTATTTCCTTGATATACAACTGAGCGTACTGTTTTGCAGTATTAGTGGACTTGAGTGGCAAGAAGTGAGCTGATTTCGTGAGTCAGTCCACTATTACCCAAATCGAGTCGAACTTGCACTGAGTGAGAGGTAACCCTACCATGAAATCCATGTTGATCATTTCCCATTTCCACGTCGTTATTTCCATAAGTTGAGTTAACCCACCGGGCCTCTGATGCTCGGCCTTCACCTGTTGACAAATCGAACATTTGGATACATGGCATGCCACGTCCCTCTTCATACCGCCCCACCAATAAACCTCCCGGAGATCATGATACATTTTCGTAGAACCCGGGTGCACCGAATACCGGGAGGTATGAGCCTCCGCCATTACCCTTCCCCGAAGATTATCTACATCGGGAACACATAGCCTACCCTGACATCGCAACACTCCGTCATTGCTGCCGAGCGAAAATGTCGAAATCTTGCCATTCAGAACTGCCTCCTTCAACTGTGCCAATGCTGGATCATCAAACTGCTTCTCCTTGACTTCCGCTACAAGTGACGATTCTGCCCCATTATGCACCATAACTTCCCCCTCGCCTGAGGTCGAAAGACAAACCCCCAAACTGGCCAATTGATAAACCTCCCGAGCCAAGGGCCTCTGATTTGCTTCCAAATGAACCAAACTACCCATGGATTTCCGACTGAGAGCATCGGCCACCACATTCGCCTTTCCTGGATGGTACAAGATGTTCATATCATAATCCTTAAGCAATTCTAACCACCTCCGCTGCCTCAGATTTAGTTCCTTTTGCTTGAACAAATACTGAAGACTCTTATGGTCTGAGAACACATCCACGTGGACTCCATAAAGATAATGCCGCCAAATTTTTAATGCAAACACCACAGCTGCGAGTTCCAAATCATGCGTCGGATAATTCTCCTTGTGATTCTTGAGTTTTCTTGAAGCGTACGCTATGACCTTCCCATGTTGCATCAACACACACCCAAAACCAACCCTTGAAGCATCGCAATAGACCACAAATCCCTCTGAACCTTCTGGAAATGTTAACATCGGTGCCGAAGTCAATGTCGACTTCAATTCTTGAAAACTCCTTTCACAAGCATCGGACCACTGAAACTTAACTACTTTCTACATCAATTTAGTCAATGGGGAGGCGAGGGTGGAGAATCCCTCCACAAACCTCTGATAATACCCAGCTAGTCCCAAGAAACTGCGAACCTCCGTCGGGGTCGTTGGTCTTGGCCAATCTTTCACTGCTACAATCTTCTGGGGATCAGCCTGAATCTCTTCTCTAGAAACAACATGACCCAAGAACGCGACTGATTCCAGCCAAAATTAACATTTCGAAAATTTAGCATACAGGTGGTGATGACGAAGAGTATGCAGGACTGCTCTAAGGTGATTAGCATGATCTTCCTGACTCCGCGAGTAGACAGGGATGTCATCAATAAAAACAATCACGAAGGAGTCTAGCAACGGTTTAAAAATCCGATTCATAAGATCCATAAAAGCTGCTGGAGCATTGGTCAGCCCAAAGGACATTACCAGAAATTCAAAATGACCATAACGAGTCCTGAAGGCGGTCTTAGGAATATCCTGCTCCCTGATCTTCAACTGATGATACCCAGACCGTAAATCAATTTTGGAGAAGAACCTCGCACCTTGCAATTGATCAAACAAATCATCTATTTGAGGCAATGGATACTTGTTTTTGATAGTGACCTTATTGAGCTGTCGATAATCGATACACATACAGAGTGACCCATCCTTCTTTCTAACAAAAAGAACCAGAGCACCCCACGACGACACACTCGGCCGAATGAACCCCTTATCTAACAAATCCTTCAACTGCTCCTTTAACTCCCTTAATTTTGCTGGCGCCATTCTATATGGTGGGATAGATATTGGCTGCGTATCTGGTAGTACATCAATCCCGAAATCAACTTCTCTATCTGGTGGAACCCGTGGAAGCTCGTTCGAAAATACTTCAAGAAACTCATTCACGACTGGCACAGACTCGGGGGCCGACACTTCTGAAGCGGTGTCTGCGACCCGGACCAAATGATAGATACACCCTTTCTTAATCATCTTCGAGGCCTTAAGGCAGGAGATGAATCTACCTTTCGGCACCACACCATTCCCCTTCCACTCAATAACCGGCTCATTAGGAAACTCGAGTCTCATGACTCTCGTTCGGCAGTCGAGCTTGGCAAAACACGAATAAAGCCAGTCCATTCCCATAATAATATCAAAATCTATCATCTCCAGCTCAATAAGATCGGCCGTGGTAACGCGACCACATACCGTGAAAACACAATCCTTATAGACTCTCGCTACTGTGATAGAATCACCAACCGGAGTTGATACGAAGAATGGCTCATGAAGCCGCTCGGCTTTTTTCCCAAAACTTGAAGCAATAAACGGGGTAACATAGGACAAGGATGATCCCGGGTCAATAAGGGCATAGCAATCAAGTGCTTGAACATGCAGAATACATGTGACAACATCTGGAGAAGCCTCCACATTCTGGCGACCACTCAAAGCATAGAATCAGCTGGGTCTGCCTCTACCACGAGCCCCACCCCTAATTACACCACGCCCTGCTGGAGCTGGAGGACGCACTGAAGATGTGGCGGCTGATGACTGGGCAAACCCCCTACCCATGGCCTGGCTGGGCGCACGGCAGTCTCGCTGAAGATGACCCCTTACCCCACACCTGAAGCATAACGGGCGATTCAGATAACAGGCCTCAGTATGGAGCCCTCCGCACTGAGGGCACAAAGCCCTCCCCTGCTGCTGGAACCTTCCTCTGGAGCGGCCTGACTGATGGGTTCTCTTGCTGTCGGATCCTGATCTCCAACGACTATGCGGTTGATGACGGTGTACGGATGGCGGTGTACTGGCTGAAGACTGAGCATAAAACTAGGATGGCCCTGTTGGCGCCCTCCCCTGAACTGGTCTCCCCCTTAAAACTGCGCTCCCTGAATAACCCACCGACCGGGCTCTGCTGCTACTCTCTCTGTCTGCCCGTATCTTCAGCTTTCTAGCCTGCGTAGCCTGGGAAAACCCCACAATCTTCCCATAATTCATGTCCTCATTCACAACCAAAGGACTGAGACCCTGCACAAATCGTCGAACTCGAGCATCCATGGTCGACACTAACTGGGAAGCATACTTGGACAACCTCACGAACTCCATGTGGTACTCCCAAACACTCATACTACCCTGATTGAGGACCTCAAACTCAGTAGCACGGGCTGCCACAGTCTCGGCAGGCAAAAAGTGATCCATGAACGTGTCCAAAAACTCGCTCCATCTAGCCGGAGGTCTTCCCTCTCCACGGGAACCCTCCCACATTTCGAACCAGGAATATGCTGCTCCTCTCAGCCTGTACGAAGCTAACTCAACCCCCTCTGTCCCTGTAGCCTTCATCACCTGAAGGGTCTTGCACATCTCATCAAGAAAATCCTGTGGATCGGCCTCTGGATCCATACCTGATAACTCTGGAGGGGCCTACTGCAGAAACTGGTGGACTCTAGAGCCGGCGGAATATCCCTGTCCGCTGGAGGACGCAGGGGTAGCATGAGATTTTTAGGCCTGAGCGACCACCAATTGAGTTAACATATGAATAGCTCCTCTGAGATCCCCTCAGATGTACCGGGACCGAAAGCTGGGACCGTAGAGGGATCAGGAATGTCGGCGGGAGGGGTTGCAGCACCCTCCACCGCCGTAGGAACATGAATGCTTTGATCCGGATTAGAAGGGTCCTGCAAATTCAAGGCCGGGGAGTCACTCTCACCCGCACTACCAGGTACATGATTCACAGTCCCACTTGGGGTGGCATTGGCCTCAAGGCCGAGTCGAGCTCTCTTCTTAGGTGCCATTGATGGGAAAAAAAATTCGGAACAAAGCACGAATTCGGCAAGGACATTTCCACTCACCACTTCACCGCACGATATAGAATAACAATGAAAAGAGTAATTTCCAAAATGTCCGTGTAGCCCCCTAATTATCAATATGGTCAACAACACACCGATAAGAAGGGTTCTACTAGACACGGCTCCGAGACATCCTAGGACTCTTTTGAAACCTTAGGCTCTGATACAAAGTTTGTCACGCCCCAAAACTGAGGGACACGACCGTCACTCAACTAGAGTTACCCCGGTCAAGCGGACCTGGAATTGCCTTTCCTATCCCACGCGTTAGCCCATGATTTCAATATACATTATTCATGTGAAATAGCCATTTAGACTTAAGCATAAACTTACAACTTGGATTCATTTCTACTTTTTATCATTACCAACATATGATACCAAATACTTACAAAATACATACAACATTTACCAACGTGGATCACGATTCCGAACCGTACCGTTACTTACCCAAAATACATATGTACACTACCCACATTGTGTCTACTGAGTCTCTAAGAGTACAATGGAGTTATACAATACTTGCCGGTAACAAGGCTCCGGATATACCTTACACAAGTACCAAAGTAAGAATCCGGGAGGAAAGATGGCATGAGCCACACTGGGCCCCGAGAGAAGAGGGCTCACCAAAAACCGCTGATAGGACGAGGTTGAGGCACTACTGTCGGTGGGCTGAATTACCTACTATGGAACCACCTACAATCATCATAAGAATGTAGCGCCCCCGGCAAAAGGGATGTCAGTACATTTGAATTGTACTGGTATGCATGAAGAAACATTACTCTAAGTAAACTCAATAATGCACAGGCAAGAGAAAGACAGAGAGTCACACAATTACTGCACAAGACATAGAAAGATATACAATGGAAGTTCCACAATTTTCACTTCATCAAAATCACAATTTCAATTCCATCCTTGTCCCTCCTCACATCTCACCCTTATTTCTCCTGTTGCGGCGTGCAACCCGATCCCACCTGACAATTGTTGCGGCGCGCAACCCGATCCCACCTGACAATTTCAATCACACCCTTATCACTTCTCACATATCACCCTTATCTCCCCTGTTGCGGCGCGCAACCCGATCCCACCTGACAATTACAATCACACCCTTATCACTTCTCACATATCACCCTTATCTCCCCTGTTGCGGCGCGCAACCCGATCCCACCTGACAATTTCCATCACACCAACGATGACAAATCACAGTTCAATCACAGAAAATTTGAGCAATAAAAATATAGCTTCATTACACAACCTTTAGAATATACATTCATACTCTTGGATTCATTATCCTTTTAGCACCGTTTTTCATAACGTGATAGTGTGGTGGTCAACTAAAGACAGACAAGTGTTACACTTCACACATCAACATAATTCAGACAACCAGTTGCACATATTTATAACAATACACGTACCGTATGCTCGAATGCCACAAGTGATTTTACAAAGATTAAAGTTAGCCATACAGACGTGGAGTCAAGTTTTCCTTTTCAACTTTAACCCACAAACACCGAACCGACTAGTACCGTCAATCTTGTTCACAATTAGACATATTCAACTCAGAATTTGAAGTCATGCATGCAATTCGGACTCTCTCAAGCATTTTGTCAAGCACTATGTGAACCCATTAGACTACCAACCCTATCTTTGTGAAGTTTTCCCCAACCCACTCCCTTTTATTAAATTAGCACCATTATTAAACATGCATGCAAGGTCTTAGCTAATATTTCTAAGAATCAATCCAGGCCAACCCTCCCTTTGTTTAAAATTAATCAGAAAATTAAAGGAGAAGAAAGAAAAGGGGCTGGGAGCCCTTACTTGCTAGAATGGGGAAGAAGGGAATTACTCGAATTGCCAGGCCTGAGAGACCTTGAAATTTACTTTGGTGGAAGGATCACTTCCTTTCTCAATAACTCTCTTTTCCTTCTCTCTATTTGTTCAGAAAACTTGTTAAAATTAAAGGGGGCAGGGGTTAAATGAAACTGGGGTCGGGTATAAAAATTTAGAAACTTAAAAGACCGTGTCGAATATGCGGTCAAGAATGCAATCGCATTCCTGACATGCGGTCCGCATATTGGACAGCAGAATGGCCCCCAGGTGGGCCAAATTTTGAAAACATTGTGCCCGGGTATGCGACCACTATGCGGTCTACATACAGATTATGCGATAGCATTATGCGTCGCATACACGTTATGCGACCGCATTATGCGTCATATAACACCCCTTCAATTGGGCAGCGATGTGCCCGTGTATGCGACCACTATGCGGTCCGCATACACGTTATGTGATCGCATAGTGTGTCGCATAACCCCCAGTTTCTGGAAAAATTAAGTCCTTTCAAATCTGGGGTATTTTTACAAAAATTAAGGTCCGTTTTAAGAATTTTCACAGAGTTAACCACTCGGGGACTTATTCGGGCATTATTTTAAGCAAGAAATTTTACGGGTCTTTACAGTAATGGGGAGGAAAACAGTAACAAATAAATATAAGTAAATGTAAGATTTATAAAGAAATTGGAAATGCTTTGATAAATTGAGTAATTGTTTGAACATAAGAGCTCTTTCTTGCAGAAATTAAAAATGCGAAAAGGAAGGAAATTCTTTAAATAAATAAACTGTAAATAATGCTTGTTTTGTTAGCCTTGCTACCCCGAGGCTCGACGGGCTTTGGTTGTCCTGACAGACCAATTGTTGAGATGTGATCCCTTGCTCACGACTTGTATGGAAGGGCCTTCCTCCCCATCCTCTTCAAAAATAACACAGCAGTCCACATCCTCATCATCCAGAAATAAATCCCTTATCGCCACTAGCGCTTCTTCTTCGTATGTACCATATATGATGTCAGTTGGCTGGAAAGTCTGCTCTATTCGGGGTATTGGCTGCTCCAATAGGTAGTAGGGGCCGCGCCATGGTGGCGACCAGTCTTTGAACTCCTTCCAAGTGTATTTGTACCCTAGCCCAAAAGTAGTATCGTGCTTCTTGAGTGTTATGGGCTTTGTTATTCCTTGAAGATGCTTACCGAGCCCTTTACCCGGCTCGTACCTTGCCAATTCAATATGATTTCGGTCTTACTGCCCCACCACTTGTCTTTGTCAATAGCGTTAATAAGATCTATGTTATGATAGATTTCTCCGCCTAACTTCCTCCTTCCATCGATGACGAAAAAGATCTGGCGACCGTAGATATAGTTGCTACCGTCGCCATGAATGATTACCTCTTGATGGTTCCATTCAAACTTCACTGCTCGATGTAGGGTGGATGCCACAGCCCCAGCAGCGTGGATCCAAGGTCGTCCCAATAGTAAGTTGTAAGATGCAGGCACATCTATTACTTGGAAATCTACATCGAACCAAGTTGGTCCCATCTGCAAGCATAAGGTAATTTCTCCCATGGCGAACCTTTACGAACCGTCGAAGGCTTTTACGTTGATCTCTCTTCCTTTATCTCATGTAGACTCTTGCCCAATCTCTTGAGTGTGACCAGCGGACAGATGTTGAGACTGGAACCCCCGTGAATTAGGATCCTTCTGATGAAATGATCCTCACATTGTACGGTGATGTGTAGTGCTCTACTATGCCCTAGCCCCTCGGGCGGTAGCTCATCTTCATGGAAAGTGATCTTGTGACTCTCCAGTATCTGGCCCACCATATTGGCCATTTCCCCACTGGTGATATTGTCTGGCACGTATGCTTCACTCAACACCCTTAGCAAAGCACTCCTGTGGGTTTCAGAGTTTTGTAATAGGGAGAGGATGGATATCTGAGCTAGCATTTTGTTCAACTGGTCGAGGACTGAGTATTCTTTGGCTTGTATCTTTCTCCACTGATCGTCTGAACCTATTTCAATGATGGAGGGACGGTTGTTGTCCTGCTTGCTAAACTCGGCCAAATGCTCAGGGGTATAAACTCTGCCAGTTCTTGTCATACCCTGTGCAACGATGGCTTCCTCAGACTTGCCATTACCTTTCCTCCCTTCTTCAGCGGTATAGTCCCACGGAATGGCGTCTGAGTAAAAGGGTGTCGTTGTCGACATTGCCACTGGAATAGGTGTGTTCATTCTTATTCCGTCCGGAGTATATGTTATAGATGGCCGGATTGCAACTTCGAGCGGTCGCACAAACTCGACTTTGAACGGCCCTAGGGCTTTTCCTGCGGTGGGTGGCCTTGATTCAAACTCAAGTGGAATGGACATGTTTACCTCAACTTCCTTAGACGCCTGCATCTGGACCACGATCGGATTAAGAGTAATCGCGGGCTTCTTCGGATCACCCTCGGCAATTAGCCCAATTGATCCCTCAGGATCCCTATCATCTTCAACCTCAATCATGTGGACACAGCCTTTATGGTCAGGCAGCGGATTATTGCGAACATTAGGAGCAGCGTCCTTGGCTACAATGATCTTGTTATCTATGAGGGTTTGTATCTTGTCTTTCATGGAACGGCATTCCTCGATGGTGTGTCCTTTCATGCCGGAGTGGTAAGCACAGGTTTTGTGTGGGTTGACCCACTGAGATGGGTTCTCGGGGATGATAGCGGGGATAGGTGTGACATAACTAGCGGTTTTAAGCTTTTCATATAATTGGTCAATGGTTCAGCTATGTCGGTATACTGTTTTGGTGGAGGACGGTCGAAATTTGGGCGAGCTCTCAGGAAGTTTTGGCGATTAGGGGGTGATTGATAGTGAGAAGGTTGGGAGTTGTAGGCATTATAGACGGGAGATGGTTGTGAGTATCTGGGCGAGGTAGGCTGATATGTGGATGGTGGAGTTTGGTAGGCGGGTGAGGGTGTCTGGTATTGAGGTGAATATGGTTGGTAACTTGGAGCTGGTTGGTAAGTGAAGGAAGGTGCGGGGTATACTTGATATTTGGGAGGGGACTTGGATTGCTGTGCCACCATCACGGCTCCTACATCCCTCTTCTTGGACACACCACCGGATTGTAGAGCTTTGTTGGTAGTATGTAAGCCTTCAAAGTTAGTAACCAAACCATTTTTTATGCCTTCCTCGATTCGCTCTCCCAACTTGATGATATCAGAAAACTTGTGCCATTCGACCATCATAAGCCGCTCATAGTACTAAGGATCCTGAGCGCGCACGAAGAATTTCTTCATTTGCTCTTCTTCCAAGTCTGGCCTGACCTTAGAAGCCTATGACCTCCAATGAGTAGCATACTCGCGAAAAGTCTCAGTTGGTTTCTTCTTTAAGTTCTGGATGTAGAACACATCCGGTGCATTCTCCGTATTGAATCTGAATCTATCGATGAAGTCCGTATCCATATTCACCCAGTTGATCCATTTTTTTGGATCCTGATTGATGTACCAGGATAGTGCATCACCTTTCAAACTCCTCATGAAGAGTTTCATGCGGATCCTTTCATCTTTTCCCACGCCGACCAATTTGTCACAGTAAGTCCTCAGATGGACTCTTTGGTCACCAGTACCATCAAACATCTCAAACTTAGGAGGTTTGTACCCCTCGGGCAGTTCAACATCGGGTTGTATGCAAAGATCCTCATAATTCAATCCCTCAACCCCTTTAACATCTTCAACGCCCTAAACTCGGTTAGTCAGTTTCTTGAGTTCCTCGACCGGATTCCTGATGAGCTTTTCCTTCTCGTCAGACTCATAGGTATGTGGTGTGGCATGAGCTACGATTTCCACATAAATGGAGTTGTCATAAGCCTGGAAGTGGTCTCTCGTCTGATCTTGGGGAGGTGGAGTGTTGTACTGACATGGGTTGCGTGGTGCTGGTGGAACGGGATCTTTGAGGTGATTGGGTTGTTTTGGGACGTTTTGGGGTAAAGTGGGGCTCAGAGTATTTGGGAAGTGAACGTCTGAAACGTTTAGGGAGAATGATATATTGGCCAAATTCTTGACTTGGTCAAGTTCCTCTTGGAATTTTAGCATCTTCTTCTCTAGTGGAGACATACCCTAGTGCAGAACCTGAATACCCTGACCATCAGTGATCTCAACTTGTTCATCCCTGTTGTCTTTTCTAGTACCGCTTGCATCTTCCATATTAGTTTTACCCTTGATTTTCCCTTTGGGAGGACTGGGAGGAGGAGTAGGAGGAGGGCCCTTTTATCTGGTGCAATAAGTTGTTGATGCAGAGTGCACGAACTAACCTTTGGGGAAGGGGAATAACTAACAAAAAGGCAGTGAAGTTAGTGAAAATATAAAGAATATTGCGGTAATTTAAACATGTAATGCGAAAATGTAAAACGCATCCTAAGTTGGGGAACCTCTTTATGCCCGAGGTAGGCCTAGCGACAAATTAATTTGGAGAACTTAAATACTAAATGCCTTATTTTATTGATGATAAAATAGACAAATCCAACTTGACTCTAAAAATACGAAAAATGCAAAATGTCATTAATGGCCAATGGCCTTATTACATTAAAAGCAAAGTAAAGAAATATCCTATCTATTTGGTCTCAGAAGGATCTTCCCCAGACTTGGCACCTCTACTTGCTTTGATCAACATTCCCATCTCGCGGAGTCCCAGCAGCAAGTAGGTCTTGGCTAAAATTCCTACTTCAGTTCCCTCGGTCTTTTGACAACTCTCGATCCTCATAAGGAACTTTTCCTCCAAGTCAACAATGCCTCGTTCCAAGTGTGCTAGCCTCTGGGTGGAAGTGATGGCCATGTCCTTCCATTCCTCGATCAGCTTTTTGTTGGCTATGTGGATTTTGTGATGATCTTCTTCACAGTCCCGGAGCCTTTTGCGGAGCTGGTTGAACCTAGTTGTTGCCTCGGCTTTCTCGTCTATGACCCTATGTCCTTGAGCGAAACCTGGATCAATACTTCCTCCCTAGTTATCTTCCAACCATCCCAGATAGTAAGGAGAGAAACCAACGTGATACCTGTCAGGCTCGGTAGTATCCTTCTCCAACCGGATCCTGCAGTGCCACAATTGCTGAGCTTGACATTTGTGAGGGCTATCGTCATCTTGGAAGTCAGCCCTGAGATGACTCATTTTCTCGACCCTTAGAATGACTTGTTTCCTCCTCGCCTGCCTCATGACGCGAATCGGGACGTAAGGGTATGTCCCTCTAAGACCAATCAATATCAGGAACAAGGTGTCTCTAGTCCGAATGATGAATTCGTCGGTCGGGAACCACTCGAACATCCATTGGATTTGATCCTCGGTAAGATCTCCCAATAACTCAACCCATCCCTTGGCATTCTCTGGCTGTGCAAATATGTCGGGGATGTAGTTCACACTCTTTGGATGATGGAAAGCAATATGATCATCCCAAATTCTCCTATGTATGTCTTGACGGTAGTCACCCTTTTTTAAATGCCCGGTGAGCCAAAGCTGATGTAGCAGGTTGCAACCCTCAAAATGTTTCGCTCCTCATTGACAGTTCTCCAAAGCTCGGTATATGTCAAAAACAATCATGGGTACAATGCTGTAATTTTGTCCGTCGATCCCTTCAATCAGAGTCTTGGTAACCATAGCCAATCTGGTGTGGGTTCTCCCCTTCTTTGTCGGGAAGACCATCAATCCCAAAAAGCAGAATATGAAGACGAATACCCGGCGGTGAATGTGTCCTAGAGAGGTAAGGGCGAACTCTTCCTGATACGTGCGGTAAGACTGACTACGGCCATACCTCTCGTACAAATAGTCAAAAGGGATGTACGAGTCTTCCAAGCAGACTAAATCCGGATTCTTCTTGAGTCCCATCATTTTGAGAAAACACCGGCCTATTCGGTTTTCAGGCATCAATAACCCTCGAAACTCCAAAGGCAAACCATCTAAACCTCCTATCTCCTCCAACAGCGGTGTCATCTCATTTTTCCCAAATCGAAAAATCGACCGATCACAATCCCAGAATAAGGTGGCAGCCTCTATCATCATGTTGTTAGGCTGAATGTCCAAAAGAGAGGGAAAGTTGCCCAGGTGTTTTCTGACTGCTGTTTTGTCGCTTGAATGCAAGTCTTCCCACCAATTCAGAAGTTTTGGGTGAATGTTGGTGACCATGACGAATCTGGAGACCTCGTTCCTCATCTGTGCAAAATAAACAGGTTAGGCCCTTACCCCCACCGGACTCGACTATTTAATATCAATAATTAGCAATGAGCATTTAAGTTCTCCAAATAAATGCTCAGAACGTGAAGGCGTCCTTTTGGGTTCCAGGGAAACCCAATGGACTTTGGACAAGGCTATCTTAAAAGCTATTGTGCGGACAACACATTAGCCTGGCTAGGTTTGACCATGATGCATGCAACATACAATAGAGTAAGGTTTCTATTGGGGGACTGGTACCCTTGAGCAGACAACTCAAGGGGGAAGGCACAAAACTGTCGACTACACTGTTGATCGACTAGTTTTACCGCAAATACGCCTTTCCGAATTTAGGGGGAAGTAATATTGGAATAGCGCAACCACTCATTGTAAGCGTTGCTATAGGATTTGTTTGGCACAAGTGGAATATGAATGCGGAGCATGATATGTAGTAATAAGCATTAAAACAGATAAGCATGTATTTTCACGTTGAGGAAAATAGTAAAGAAAGGAAATGCAACAGTTATAACGGAAAGCGGTTACAAAGAAGACATGAAGATATGTCAGTTATGCTCAGGTGAAATAAATACCTGTAAAAGTAAACAATTAACGGCCTGTAACGGAGAATAGGAAAAGGCATAAGCATTTAAATGCAAATTAAAGGTCCAAATTTACAAAGCAAATTGTAATGGTATAAGCCTAGGGAAGATACCCAACAGAGTCGCCATGGTGTCGCGCCCCCTTTTTCTATCGTACGGGTTAGGTACGGAGAGATTGGGTTTATGACATTCTGGAAAACTCCTTAAAGGAAGAGGTTTAATAAAGAGTCGCCACCTAACGATTTTTATGGTGCGTTAGGGCACCTAGAGTTGATAACTCATGAACTAGTTCGCGTTACCAGAGATTGGGTAAGGGCTTGAAATTATCCCAAGGGGAAGGTATTAGGCACCCCTCAAGATCCACAACTATGGGTCCCAGCCAATAAGTTTTGTGAATTTGGACGAATAAACAAGCAAAGCTCAGTTAAGAGGGGATTTAAAACTAGTATGAAAATCTTTAAAGGTTTTGAAATAACATAAACATTTGAAAAGAATTGTCCTAGGTTTAAAGTAATACGGATCACTTCAATGCAATACCCGGTATGTCACACCTCAAAGAGGCAGCTACACGTGGTATTAGCGCACCGGTCATCATATCCGTATTCTACCCTTCCCACCCTGTAAAGGTTATTTAAAGCGCACGTGTTGGTCACAGATGCTTATTGCGTGCTATTACCCGTCCCATCATATAAGTCTTGGAGGGTAGTTGGGACTACTACTCCTACAAGGTAGGAACTAGGCTGAACCCTTAGGTTAAAAAGACAAAATACTAGGCGACATACAAAACAAGTCGGACTGCACATATAAGGGAACATATAAAGACAAATAAAGGCTCACATATCCCTCCACATGTAGACACGTAAGTAGCACATCTCAAACACAATTAAAGTCTCAAGATGGGGGTTCAAAACAGGAATTTTTTAGTAAAAAAATAGCAGGTCGTAAGAATGTGAGTTTGAAAACTTGATGAAGGCAGAAGATTTAATCGAGCTTGAGTGATTCAAAAATATTAACTTTCAGGAATACATTGATTTAAAGACAGTGTTAGGATTTAGGAGTATCCAGCAATTTAGGAAATTCCTGGTGAAAGATAGCTTTTCAGAAAACCAGTAGTCTAAGCAGGAATACTTTATTTGAAATTCAGTGATCCAAAAATGACTGTAAGAATCTAGTAGTTCATAAGACTTTAATAAATTGTTTTATAAAAATAGTTTAACAAGTATTCAGAAATATAACAACTTTACATAATGAAGTAACTTTGAAACCTAATAGAATAGGAATCAGAAAACTAATAATGGGGAGTAAAACGCACAACTTCAGATTTTATTTTCAAAACAGAGTAGGGATTTTGACAAAGAGTAGAGTGGATTTCAGAGAAGCAAAATCAGGAGTGGAAACAACAAAGTTTAAGAAATTTAAAAGAAGCAGATTAATCCAAACCCAGTAGGACATGGTTAACTTGATTTTAATTACGCATTAGGCCTAAAGTTTGCCTAGGCATTGTATACATTGCCTGAAGGGGTGAACATGCATATTTTGATTCTGATTTTAAGAGATATACGTTTGCAGCCAATGTTTCGAGTAGATTAACCATATTTTTATGGGGTTGTTAGATTAGATACATGTTAACTACGTGTTCAAATTCTGACAAATAAAAAGGCTTAAGGGCAAGATATCTAATGCACAAAGTATCACCTTAAGACATGGTTTCTATACGTCATGTTTATAAAATGCCTGAGCAATATATTATGGCAGTCTTTATTACTCACTAAGTTATACTAGGCGTGGATATAATAGGCATGTTAAAATGAAGAACCTAAACATGATTTTTAATGTATGGTATGCATGTCTTAAGCATGATACTATTGCGCACATAAAAGATAAAGCCTAAGTCATGATTTCTACCCATACTACACTAAACATACATAATTCCCTCCCATATTCACTATCCAACCCCAACAGTTTATTTACAAATTATTACAGACCATAGCAAATGAATTACAGTAATTGCAAAGAGAAAAATAAGAAGTTATTCTATAGAGAGCCTTCAAACAGTCCCAACCTTCCAGCCTCACCCCTTTTGAGCCTCACAGCCTTACATATCCTGGGTGCAGCAAAGCTCCCAAAGGTCCTTGTGAGGGCCCTGGCCAATACCAGCACCCAGTAATTGCCAAAGTTGAAATAGGTGCAGTGTGGAATTACCTGCCTCAGTGTCTCAAAGTTCAGAGGGAACTCAAGGTCCCCTAGGCAATGCTTACACTGAGGGGGGTGGATCCTAAAGATCTAAGAGTAGTGTGAAGTGCAGGAAGGAGTAGTTAAAGAGAGTTAAGTTTGAAAAGGAATTTTGAAATACCATGACTTTAGAGAATAATAGAAAGATCCTTTATGTAAACTTAGTTTGAAAAGGAGATAGTAGAATGGTCATAAATCAGTAAGTATGCAGAATTCAAGAAAAAGCAAAACAAATAGGGGAAAGGGAACAAGTAGATCACATAATGCTAAAGGAGATACAGAGACTTATGAAAGCTCATTGAAGAATGACTACCCAAAATCAGAAGATTCAGGGGATTAAGAAATGGTCAAGATTAGACATAATACTAGACAGCAACAGGAACCGTTATAACAGGTAAGATAAACAACAGCTAGAAGCAGGTAGATCAAGAAGAGCATACAAAGTGCAAGAGATCAGGGGAATGAGGGAGTGGTAAAGTATAGGCATGACAGTATACAACAATAGAGTACAGGCATAACAAGTGGAAGTTAGGAATAGGCAACAATCATATTACAAATTTAGCAGGTAAGTCAGAAGAGACCAGACATGGTAAAGCACTAAAACAAAGATTCAATTGCATGTTGAGCAGTAAAAGCATAAATAGAAGAAAATCAGGAAGATAATGACTTGAAACAATAATAATAAACACATTGATTGGAGACTTGAAGGTTAATTAGGACATACCAGTAAGAGGGAAAAGAATAAGAGAGTAAAGTGATAGCACTATTAGCCTTGGCTTATAGCCGGCTAATAATAGGCAAGAATAGAGAGCAGCAAATAGAGCCAAAGAGCTACAGCAAGAAAGAGCACACAAGAACAGTGTAGATGTCTATGTGTGCTTATGTAATCAAGAGAGTCTGCCCAGTGTGTTTATCTGTGTGTATGAAGAGAGAAGACAGGGTGTATATATAGTTTAATAAAAGGAGTAGTCACATAGGCAAATAATGGAAATACAATCAATTAGTGTCACTTAAGCCAACTGGGCTCCTTTAATTAAGGAGCCTAGTTCAAACGGTACAGTCAAGGTAAATAAGGAAAGGAAATCAGTTCAATAAAGCTAATTAGGGCAAAGAGACCACATAGCGCATAAACAAGGCCAAATACATAATGTAATTAAGGGAAATCGAACCAACCGTGTATTTATAGAGTAAAATAGGGCATTTGTGTAACGTCCCGACTAGTCATTTTGAGATTCAGCGCGTCGTTCAGCAGTTGAGAGTCAGGAACAGCTTCATTTCAGGTATATTGACTTGTGCATATGGTCGGAATTGAAATTCACTAAGATCGGAGTTGAATTTAAAGGAAGATTCTCATTTTAGAAGTCTTAAGTTGAAGAAATTGAGTAAGGCTGGGATTTTGAGTAAACGACCTCGGAATCAGGATCCGAAGGTTCCAACAGGTTTGTATGATGATTTAGGACTTGGGCGTATGTCCGTAACGGATTTTGGATAACACGGGAACAGTTCAGCGCATATTGTGGAAAGTCAGTATTTTAAGGAAATTTTCTAAGTTTGACTTGAAGTACATTTCAATGATATTGAGGTCCGTTTGGGATTCGGAGGTTGGGAATAGCTTTGTATGGTGATTCTGGAGTTGGAAGCGCGATCGGAAGTGAATTCGAATATCCGGAAGTCAATTTAAGGTTATTTGGCTAAAGATAGAAAACTGAAGATTTTTGAAGAATTCGACTGGAAATGGAAATTTTGATATCGGGGTTGGAATGCGATTCCGGAAGTTGGAGCAGGTCCGTAATGTCGAATATGACTTGCCTGCAAAATTTGAGGTCAATCGGATCTGGTTTGATAAGTTTCGGCATCAAATGTGGAAGTTGGAAATTTCAAAGTTGAATTCTTGTGCGATTCGTGTTTTTGGCGTTGTTTGATGTGATTTGAGGCCTCGACTAAGTCCGTGATATATTTCCAGACTTGTTGGCACGTTCGGACGAGGTCCCGAGGGGCTCGGGTATGTTTCAGGGTGGTTTCGGGTCATTTCGGAGTATATTGTTGTTGCTGTTTTCTGGTGTTTCTAGTAATGCTATGCGATCGCAGCCTTAGCTATGCGATCGCGGAGAGGAAATTGAGGGGGCAAGGTTTTTGGCCTATGCGATCGCGAATGTTGCTGTGCGATCGCGGAGAAGGGCAGGCTAGTGCGATCGCAAGGAGGAAGGTGCGATCGCAGAGAAGGAATTTTGGTGGGAGCTGGAAATGGCATGTGGGATCACGGGTATGCTTGTGCGATCGCGAGGATTGATCTGGGTGGCCTGTGCGAGCGCAGACGACTTCATGCGATCGCATAGAAGGGCAGAACTGGGCAGTGTTGATTAAAACGGGATTTTGGCATTTCTCTCTCATTTTTCAAAGCCATGGGTGATTTTTGGAGAGCTTCAAGAGAGGATTTTGGTCATCTATGTTAAGGTAAGTTACTACTACTCATTTCAAGTTAGATACAAGATTATTACATGGATTAGAACATGAAAATTAGGGAAAATTTGAGAAAAATTTGGAAATTTGGATTTTAGCCACGAATTGAGCATGAATAACTGAGTAAAATGTGTAATTAAGTTAGTAAAGCTTCGAGTAAAGATTTTCTTCAAGAAATTTTGAGGTCCGGGCACGTGGGCCCGAGGGCATTTTTGGTCATTTCATTAAGCCGGGCTGAGGAACTTTGTAATTTGAATTGGTTATGATCTATTGAGTATATTTTCATTGACTTATCGTTATTTGGATAGTTTGGGAGCGTGCGCATCCAATTTTAGTTGTCATTGAGGCTTGGAAGCCGGTGATGAATCTTTGGAGCGAGGTGAGTCTCCTTTCTAACCTCGTAAGAGGGAAATTGTCCCTCTAGGTAACCTTGGCTGCTATGTGATCTTGTTTGGGGGCTACGTACGCACCGAGTGACGAGAGTCCGTACGTAATGGCTATTACTGCTTCGTCCGGGTAGTTAGGACACATCATGTTCATTGTTTTTCCGTGTTGTAGCATAGATATGACTTATATACTTGTGTGATTGGTATTGTTGTCTTTAAACGTTGTGATACTTGGCTTGATTTAAGTGTGATAAGAGAATCATGGGATGGGATCGAGCCGTACGCCACGACAGAGTGATGATTGATTATATTATGGGATCGGGCCGTACGCCACGGCAGAGTGATGAAAGAGTATATTATGGGATCGGGCGGTACGCCACGGCAGAGTTATGAGAGAGTATATTATGGGATCGGGCCATACGCCACGACCAAGTGATGAGAGAGTATATTATGGGATCGGACTGTACGTCATGGCAGAGTGATGATTGATTATATTATGGGATCGATCCGTACGCCACGGTAGAGTGATGAGAGAGTATATTATGGGATCGGGCCGTACGCCACGGCAGAGTTATGAGAGAGTATATTATGGGATCGGGCCATACGCCACGACAGAGTGATGATTGATTATATTATGGGATCGGGTCGTACGCCACGGAAGAGTGATGAGAGAGTATATTATAGGATCGGTCTGTACGCCACGACGAAGACTACAGGGTGGGATCGGGTCGTACGCCACGGCGGAGATTAAGACTACAGGGTGGGATCGGGCCGTATGCCATGGTGAAGAGTTACAGGATGGGATCGGGTCGTACTCCACGGCAGAGCGATGTGAGTGAGTACCATATGGGAGCAGTCCGTACGCCATGGCAGAGTGATGAGAGAGTATATTATGGGATCGGGCCGTATGCCATGGCAGAGTGATGATTGATTATATTATGGGATCGGTCCGTACACCACGGTAGAGTGATGAGAGAGTATATTATGGATCGGGTCGTACGCCACGGTGAAGACTACAGGGTCGGATCGGGTCGTACGCCACGGCGGAGATTGAGACTACAAGGTGGGATCGGACCGTACGCCACGGCGAAGATTGAGACTACAGGTTGGGATCGGGCCGTATGCCACGGTGAATATTTACAGGATGGGATCGGGCCATACGCCACTGCGGAGCGATGTGAGTGAGTACCATATGGGAGCGGCCCGTACGCTACGGCGGATACCAAACTTGTTTGATTTGAGATTGTTATTTGTTGCCGGATATTGATGTACTTGATTATTTGTTTTACTTGCCTACAGTTTTCCTTACATCCTGCTTACTTTATTACCATTGGATCTTAGTGAGTATCGAGTTGACCTCTCGTCACTACTTCTTCAAGATTAGACGGGATACTCACTGGGTACATATATGTATATGTACTCATACTACACTTTTTGTGCATTTTGCTGCACAGGTACCTTTTATAGTACAATGATCGATTTGGGGACTTATACGGGCTGCATTCATCCAGAGGCGTTCCAGAGCTGTCGGAGTCTCCCTTCTGTGTACTTACATGTTACATCTATTGCCTTTGTCCCATTTATTTCTCAGACAAGAGTTGTATAATTGTACAAATTCTTAGAAACTGCTCATGTACTTGTGTCACCGGGTTCTAGGGATGTGTCGAGTCTTGTTTTATTGAATATAGATTAGTTGTGTTTAATTTACAAATAATTATTTATTTGATTATGAAATGCAATAAAGGAAACAATTTCGAAATTGTTAAACAGGAAGGTATTTCAACTGATTAATGGATTGGCTTGCCTGACAGTGGTGTCCGGCGCCATCACAACCCATAGGTTTTGGGTCGTGACAATTAGTTTTAAAACCACTCAAGAGGATCTCGGATTCCATTGTAATCACAGGGAATCCCATGTAATTAAGGAAGGCATCACGTAAATATAGAAATAATTCAAAACTGGTACATAATTACTAGAAGAATATATGGGACCGTGTATTTAAGGAAAACATTGCAAGCATAGGGTTTTCACAAAAGATCAATATAAAACAAGTAAGCAACCAGTAGAAATCATCAAGCATTTGAATAACAATCACGTGATTAAATAGGAAGAGGTACTCATAGGATTGCAGGAATTGAAGGTCGAAACAGTGAATCAAAGCAGGAACACACAAATGCATAGTCGAGTAGTAAAGAAAAACCCAGAACACTTAGGGTTTCATCAATAATGGTTTGAATAACATAAAATCAGGAGATAATATCTTAAAACATAGTAGAGATGTTTTAAAATCATAGCAAAATCGTTCTGAGAATAGGGTCGAGAAACCCTAGTTTTAAATAGGAGGCAAAGATGCTTAAAACTGGAACGTTTCTAAAGATTGAGTAAAGAAAGGTTTAAAACATGAAGGAGTGAGTCAAAATCGTTAAAATACAGAGGCTTTTAAAAAGGTTTAGGTTGAAGTTAGGGTTTCATAAGAAACTAGAGAAAAAAGGGATAACCTGGCTGTGAAACTCGGGAACCATGGTGATTAGAACACCATCGAGTCAAAACCCATCGGATAAAGGCCGGAAACAACCCAAGCAGAGCTTCCAGTGGTGGTGCGGCATGGCTGGAACCCATGGAGGTCTTAGGGACTGAGAAGATCGGAGAGATGAGGCTTCGTAGTAGCTGGTGGTCGAAGGAGGTGAGCCTGGAAGTGGCCGGAGATGAAGGCCATCGGAGAAGACGAAGAACCAGCAGGTTCTAGAGAGAAGGGGGACAGGAAGAGACCAGAAGAGAGAGAGAGAGACGTCTTGGAAGTGAGAGACGGGGGAGGGGGTAAGTAGGGGTTTAATTTAGGAAGGTTACATCTGGACCGTTGATCAAATTAATCAACGATCGAGATTGAATCCTAGGTCGGCCGGGTCTATAATGGGGTTTGGGCTGGGTAGGAATTGGGTTAATTAATTAGGTGGGTTGGGATTTAAAATCAGGCTAGAATTTAAATGAAATGTGGCTAAATGTTAAATACCCAATAAAATAAGATAATTAATTAATTAAAATAGCTAATAATTGTATAAAATGAAATTAAGTTTAAATAGGTAAAATTACAATAATTAAACAATATTAAAAATGTAAGAAACAAAGATTCGAATTTTAAAAGGTATAAAATGTCTAATTAGGCCACAATTGCAAAATGATTGTAATTGCAATAAAATAAGACCCAATTGGCCAATTTATGAAATAATTGGATTTTAATAAAATAAAAATGATTATAAATGACATGCTGAACTTGAAAATATTTTGAAATTATTTAGAGCACCATTTATCAATTATAAAATATGAAATATTAGGTAAATAGGGAAATAATTTAGATAAAAATATGGAAAAATATTCATTATTGCAAAGAGCAATTTTGAAAGCTTGTATACAAGTTTGAAAATAATTTGAGGAAAATATTGGGTATCAACATATGCAATGCAAGAAATAAAAATGCAGAGAGAGGTAGCGTGGAACCTCGGAAGGCAGAATAGTAGCCTTATGCAATGCAGGAAAAATAAAATGCTGAGGGAGGTAGCGTGGAACCTCGGAAGGCAGAATAGTAACCTTATGCAGGGAGTAAAATGCCAGTAAGAGTTCTTAGCTTGTGATGAACTGCGGCGATTCGATTGTTGCGAATGAAGCATTGTTTTGCGATGATAATAAGCGTCGGCATGTGTGACGAGTTTGAGAGCGTGTCTTTGAGAGATATACGTCCTGCGGGGGATAATAATATGTTTAGGTCTTTCGCCGTCTTCGTGCCTGTATACAAAGAAAAATTGTGAGTTCTGTAAAGGGAAGGTTAGTTCGTATCCCCGCTGGCTTTACTTGGCTCGCTCGTTTGATCATGATATATCATTGGGGTAGCATTTGCTAAACAAGCTATTCCAAAAATAGATATGCATCATTTTGAAAAGATACAGTAGTAGCATATAATTCAAAATATTTTTAGGTGAAACGACGACTGTGACGCGGTTCGAGACATTGCAATTTTTCTTGCCACGGAATTTTGAGGGTCCTCTTAAAAATTCTGCCCCGGTTTGATTGGTGAATACTTCTGGCGGTTGCTTGTGCGGCGATTGGCTGAACTTGCTTCAGAATTTTGAGGGTCCTCTTAAAAATTCTGCCCCGGTTTGATTGGTGAATACTTCTGGCGGTTGCTTGTGCGGCGATTGGCTGAACTTGCTTCAGAATTTTGAGGGTCCCCTCAAAATTCTGCCCCAGTTTCCATTAGTGGGGGGAAATGAGATTTTTATTAAATTGTGACTGAACCCATAGGGCTGCCTACGTATCCCCTCTTAAACGGGAGTCAGGTCAGGCGTAGTTCAAACTACAACATTGAGGAAAGCATAAAGAGTTACACATAGTAGCGCTTGACTGCATCTAAGTTGATTGGTTTTGGTCAAATTTCTCCATCCATTTCTGCGAGTATAAGTGCTCCTCCTATCAGCACTCTATGAACCATGTACGGACCCTGCCAGTTGGGAGAAAGTTTCCCTTTGACCTGATCCTGATGTGGAAAGACTTTATTTAACACCATCTGCCCCGGTGTGAAACGTCTCGTCTTGACTTTTTTGTTTAAGGCTCTGGTCATCCTATTCTGATATAACTGGCCATGACAGACTGCGTTCATTCTCTTTCCGTCTATGAGGGCTAGTTGTTCATAACGAATCTTTACACCTCAATCTCTTTGTGAATAATGTCATGTAATATAGTAGTCATAGACCTCATGTAGGTGGCCCCTGCATTCTTTAGGCCGAATGGCATCATCTTGTAACAGTATACTACCCATGGCGTAATGAATTCCGTTTTCTCAGCATCTTCTTTATCCATCCAAATTTGATAATAACCAGCGAAGCAATCTACGAATGACTGTAACTCATGTCTGGCGCAATTGTCAATCATGATGTGTATATTTGGTAAGGGGAAGTCATCTTTTGGACTGGCCCGGTTGAGATCCCGGTAGTCGACATAGACTCTGACCTTCCCGTCCTTCTTCGGCACAGGTACAATGTTGGCTAACCACATCGGGTACTCAAATACCCTGGTAACCTTGGCGTTGATCTGTTTGGTAACTTCTTCCTTGATTTTCAAATTCGTGTTAGCTTTGAACTTTCTGAGCTTTTGTTTTACCGGCGGACACATTGGATTGGTTGGAAATTTGTGAGCCACAATAGACGTACTTAGACCAGTCATGTCATCATACGACCATGCAAATATATCCTCATATTCTTTTAGAAACTCGTTGTATTCTTTTTCCTAACGGTGACAAATGAATGCTGATGCGTGTTTCCTTGACGTTCTCTGAATCCCCCAGATGGATAATTTCCGTCTCGTCCAGGTTGGACTTAGGTCTGTTCTCAGAGTTTTAAACTTTCTTGACAATCTCGTCAGGTATGTCATCTTCCTCTGAATCAATATCCGTTTGTTGCGTTGTCTCGTTGCATGTCACAGTCATTGGTTCATCAAGACAAGTAATAGTAATGTTGTATAGATAAAGTAATGAGGGAAAACAATAGCAATGAATATTTGATTCATAAGAAAAATTAGAAAATGCTTTTGATAAATTGGATAATTGTTTTGAACATTGAGGATCTTATTGCGGGAATTGAAAAATGCGAAAAGGAAAGATCATTTTAGTAAATAAAACAGTATGTAATGCTTGTTTTAGCCGTGCTACCTCGAGGCTCGTCGGGATTTGGTCGTCCTGATAGTCCAATTCTTGAGGTATGTCCCTCTGCTCACCGCTTGTATGGAAGGACTCTCCTCTCCCTCCTCGAGAATAACACAAAAACTAGGAGGAGGAGAGGGTGGAGGGCCTATGGATCTTGTGCGATAAGCCGATGAGGCCAGAGTGCACAAACTAACCATTGGGGAGGGGAATAATAAAGAAAAAGAAACAAAAAAAAAGGTAGCCAAGTCAGTGAAGATTATGAAAAAGTATTGCAGTATTTAAACACATAGTGCGGGAATGTAAAACGTGTCCTAATTTGGGAACCTCTTTGTGCCCGAGGTAGGCCTAGCGACAAATTGATTTGGAGAACTTAAAATGCTAAATGCCTCATTTTATTGATAAGAAAATAGACAAATCTCAAAACGACACTAAATAGACAGGAAGTAAAGGTCACTAATGGCCATTGGCCTTATTACATTGATAAAGTAAAAGAAAGACATTCCTATCTACTTGGTCCCAGAAGGACCTTCCCCAGACTCGGCATTCTTGCTTCCCTCGAACAGCTTCCCCAGCTCGCGGAGTCCTAGCAGTAAGTAGGTCCTGGCTAGATATCTTCATTCGGTTCCTTCAGCCTTTTTACAGTCCTCGATCCTCTTGATGAACCTTTCCTCCAGCTCGACTATACCTCGCTCCAAGTACCCTAGCCTCTTGTTGGAGCTGATAGTCATATCCTTCCATTCCTCAATCAGCCTTTTGCTGGACTCGTGTATCAGGTGATGATTATTCTAACATTCACGGAGCCTCTTGCGTAGATTGTTGAATTTAACTTGCGCTTCGGCCTTCTCATCTATGACCCGGTGACCCTAAGTGAATCCTGGTTCGAATCGACCCTCCATATCTTCTTCTAACCAGCTTAGATAGAAAGGAGTACAACCGACTTGATACCTGTCTGGATCGATGGTGTCTTTCTCAAGTACAATCTTGCAGTGCCACAAATGCTGGGCTTGGCACTTGTGAGGGCTGTCGTCATCTTGGAAGTCTGCTCGAAGATGTCTCATCTTCTCAACCCTAGGTATAACTTGCCTCCTCCCTGCTTTCCTCATAACTCAGAGAGGGACGTAAGGGCATGTTCCCCTCAGACCAATCAATATCAGAAATGAAGTGTCTCGGGATAGGAGGATAAATTCGTCTGTTGGGAACCATTCAAACATCCACTGAATCTGGTCCTCGGTCAAATTCCCCAGTAACTCAACCCATCCCTCGGCATTTTTCGGCTGAGCGAACATGTCTGGAATATAGTTCATTCGCTTTGGGCGGTGGAAAGCGATAGTCATCCCCGATTCTTTGATGGATGTCTTGTCGGTAGTCACCCCTTTGCAGATGTTCAGTGAGCCAAAGTTGAAGTAGTAAGTTGGAACCTTCGAAATTCTCTGCTCCCCGTTGACACATTTCTAAGGCTCGGTATATGTCTGCAATGATCATAGGCACAATGCTGAAGTCCTGTCAGCTGATCCATTCCATTAAAGTCTTAGTGACCATGGCCAACCTAGTATGGATCCTCTCCCTCTTTGGCGGGAACACCATTAAACCCAGAAAAAAGACCATGAAAGAAAACACTCGGCGATGGATGTGCCCTAGAGAAGTGAGGGTGAACTCGTCCTGATAGGTGCAGTATGATTTGCTATGACCGAACCTTTCGTACAAGTAATAAAAAGGGATGTACGAATCCTTTAAACATACCAAGTCCGGATTTTTATTCAGACCCAACATTTTGAGAAAACCCCGGCTTGTGCGGTTCTCAGGCATCAGCAACCCTGGATATTCCCAAACCAAATTGGCCAAACCTCCTATTTCTTCCAGCAGGGGTGTCATTTCATTGTTTCCGAAGCGGAATACCGACCGATCGCAATCCCAGAATAAAGTAGCAGCCTCTATCATCATTTTGTTAGGCTGAATATCCAAAAGAGAGGGCAGATTGCCCAAATATTTCTTGACGAGTGTTTTGTCGCTGGAGTGAAGATCCTCCCACCAGTTTAATAATTTGGGGTGGATATTGGCGACCATGCCGAATCTGGGGGTTTCGTGCGTCATTTTTGCAAAACAAAGAGCGTTAGGCCCTTACCCCCACCAGACTCGACTATTTAACATCAATAATTAGCATGAGCATTTAGTTCCCCAAATAAATGCACAGAACGTGAAGGCGTCCGTTTAGGTTCCAGGGAAACCCAATGGACTTTGGACAAGGTTATCTTAAAGGCTATCGTGCGGACAACACATTAGCCTGGCTAGGTTTGACCATGATGCATGCAACATCACAATAGAGTAAGGTTTCTATGGGGTTTTAGACCAGTACCTTTGAGCGGACAACTCAAGGGGGAAGGCACGGAACTGTCGACTGCACCGCTGATCAACTAGTTTTACCGCAAATACGCCTTTTCGAATTTAGGGGGTAGTAATATTGGAATAGCGCAACAACTCATTGTAAGCGTTGCTATAGGATTTTTGTTTGGAACGTGTGGAATATGAATGCGGAGCATGATATGCAATAAATAGCATTTAAACAAGTAGGCATGTATTTTCACGTTGAGGAAAGCGGTTACAAAGAAAACATGAAGATATGTCAGTCTCGTTTAGGCAAAATAAATACTTTACGAAATTAAATAGTTAAAAGCATATAGCGGGGAATGGGAAAAGGTGAAAGCATTTAACAAAATTAAAGGTCCAAATGCACAAAGCAACTTGTAATGGTAAAAGCCTATGGAATAGTCCCCAGCAGAGTCGCCATGCTGTCGCGCCCCCCTTTTTCCTCGCACGAGTTAGGTACGCGGAGATCGGGTTTCATGACATTATGGACAACTACTTAAAGGAAAAGGTTTAAGGAAGAGTCGCCACCTAACGATTTTATGATGCGTTAGGGCACCTAGAATAACTAACTCATAAACTAGTTTGCATTACCAGAGATTGGGTAAGGGCTTGAAGTTATCCCAAGGGGAAGGTGTTAGGCACCCTTCAAGATCCACAACTGTGGGTCCCAGCCAAGTAGTTTTGTGAATTTGGACAGTAAACAAATGACAAGCAAGGCTCACGTAAGAGGGGATTTCAAGTAAATACTGAAATTATTAAAAGAAATTTAAAGAATAGCAAAGTAAAATCATTTGAATGAAAGTGTTATAGGTTTTAAAGCAATATGGATCACATCAATGCAATACCCGGCATGTCACGCCTCGAAGAGGGGCTACACGTGGTATTAGCGCACCGGTCATCATATCCATATTCTACCCTTCCCCACCCCGCTAAGGTATTTAAAACGCGTGTGTTGGTCACGAAGCTTATTGCGTGCTATTACCCGTCCCGTTCTATAAGTCCCGGAGAGTGTTTAGCACTACTAATACTATAAAGGGGAGTACTAGGCTGAACCCCTAGGTTTAAACGATAAACTCTAAGCGACATACAAAAATTTAGGACTGCTGATATAGGGAAGCACACAAAGGCAGATAAGAGGCTCACAGATCCCTCCACAAGTAAACACATAAATAGCACGTCTCGAACACAACAAAGGTCTCAAAATAAGAACTTAAAACAGGAGATTTGAGTGAAAACAGTAAGTTTCAGAAGTTTTGGCAAAGGACTGATTTAGTAATTAAGGCAGGGAATTTAATTAAAATAGAGTAGTCTTAAGAAGAGAATGATTGATTTTAAAATTCCATTAATTTAAAGACAGGAGCAGGGTTTGAAAAGTGCACAGTAGTTTAATGAAGTTCCTAGTAAAAGTAAATGGGAAGTTTTAGAAAAATCAGTAAAGCATGAATTTAAAATAACAGAGTGATCCAAAAGGGGAAGTGACTTTAAAAGATTTAGCAGTTCAAAGCAGAGTAGAAATCAATAGTTTAAGAAAACTTTAATAAAAGGAGAATGAGTAAACTATACCAGTAAATTTAAAATAGAGCAAGGATTCAAACAGAATGATTTTGTAGAAGGGATAATTGTTTCGAAAATCCATCGGTTGTTAGGCAAAGCAGGAGTGAAAACAATGACCAGCGAAGTTCTAAGGATTTCAGAAGAGACTGATTAGTTCTACAGATCACTTTTAATACAAGCAAGACATAAGGCGATTGATTTTCATGTCATTGGGCCTAAGGCTGCCTAGGCGTTTGTGATACTGATTATTTGTCTTATGAGAGTCGAAACTAGTGAGAGGCAAGTCCTTGACCCTGATTTTAAAGACATGGAATACATTGAAGACAATGTCGAATTTGCAAAAACATTTTTTAGCAATTTTTGCACAATTTTAACGAGGCTACCAGACCTGATACATACTGACTAGGTGTTCACATAATAACAAACACGCTGAAGGAAAAATCCTATAGAACATGGTATCTAATGCACACATGAATACCTAAAACATGATTTCTCAATGTGGTACTTATGAAAATGCAGTAGCAGTAACGTCATAGCAGTTTATTACTTTGTTATAGTTGTTAACTATGAACGGGCTTATAAAATGACATGAATATAATAAATATGTTGGAATAAAGAACCTAAACATGATTTCTAATGCATGGTATGCATGTCCTAAGCATGATATCAATTGCGCACACCTGTAAGTAAAATCCTATAGTCATGGTCTCTACCCACACTATACTAAACATGCATAGTCCCCTCCCACATTCACTATCCAGCCCCAATTATTTGTTTACAAATTATTACAAGCAAGAAATAATGAGTTACATCACTAAAAGAAAATAAGAAGCTACTTCTATAGGGAGCCTTCAATCAGGCCCATATCTTCCAACCTCGATCCTTTCGAGTCTCACAACCTTACATGGTCCGGGTGCGGCAAAGCTCCCTAGGGCCCTCGTTGGTCCCTGGCCAATACCATCACCTAGACATAATTTCCAAAATTAAGCATGTGTAGTGTGGAATTACCAGCCTCAGTGTGTCAAAGTTCAGAGGGAACTCAAGAGGTTCCCTAAGCAATGCTCACACTGAGGGGGTGGAACCTAAGTTTTCTAGGAATAGTGTGAAGTGCTTGTAGTTTGAAAGAGTTGAGTTTGAAAGTAGTTTGAAGTAACAGTTTTGAAATATAACTTCAGAGGACAATGTAAGAGTTTATGAAAACTAGTTTACAAAATGAAAAGAGGTAGTGAAACCACAATTCAACATATAGAGAGTTCAAGAAGACAAACACAAACGAGGATAGGGAGTTGGGGACAATTAATTCATATGCTAACAGTAGAATAGAGTTACAAGTTCTCAAATAATTATCACATAGTTGTCATAAAGCAGCGCAGAGTCACATATTAGGTATAGAGTCAGAATCATAGTCTTTAGGTGTCACGGGGAGGGAACACATGTCTGTAGCATGATAATCTAACTAGAGGACAAGAAACAGCAGTCATGTTGAGACAAGAAAAGGATGATCACATAGACAAACAGGCATGCTGACTCCATACGGGTCAAACAGGGTTATAGCAGATCATACAAGGTAAAACAGGAGACATCTTATACTAAAAGAGAAGCATGCTAGTTACATGGTAGGCAGTAGAACCATAAGATAAAGAACAAAAAGAAACAACAAGTAGATTAACATGAACTGAAACATAATATGTGGAGACACTGTAAACTTAAATTAGGAACATACCAGTCAAGGGTATAGAGCAACAAAGTGCAGCAAGTATGCTGAGCAAAGGGGAGCAACAGAACAGCAGTATGCAGATGCAAGAGAGCAACAATGAATAAATAACTAGTGTGAAGAGCAAGAAAGGAGGGGTATGAAAGCAAAGAGAACTCAGAACAATGTCAGTACTCTGAGTTTTGAGTATGCCTTAGTAATATGCAGTGTATCAATGTATTCGTATGTGTGTTATGCAAAAGAGGACAGAGTATTTATAATATTGAAAACGAGTAAGCGAATATGGTAAGAATCACAATGGCATGGTAATCAAAGAACTCAGAATCCATTAGAGAAAAATCAGGACAAGTACTACCTTAAGTTAAGGGGATTAATTCAAAAGGTAAGGACCCATAACATATATGGAAAGAAATCAATACATGACTGACAAGGAAAGATTCAAATTCAGCAAGTATAGGGTAAACAATTAGGGCTAAGTTCAAAACATTTTAATTAAGGAAGCCAGTAAGAATAAAGTACCACATCAGGCAAGTTAAGTGAATCAATTAATTTGAATAAGAGAGGTAGAAATTGAGGTTTTAAAGGAAGGTTTATCAATCAAACCCCAAAAGTATGGAATCCAAAATTAATCCAAGAAGGAGTCACAATTATGTATTCATCATATAAATAGACAAGAATAACCAGATATAGCAAACGTGCCGGGTAAACAAGTATTGATAGAAAGATGCAAGTCTGAACAATCAACATGGACATAAGCACATAGAGGTTATATAAGTTAGGCTAAGAAAAACTCAGTAGAACATATTCGAGGCAGATAATCACAGCAACTTAAACAAGGAACGAGCAGTCATGCTAATACACAGGACCAAACGAAGAAGTCTATAAAAATTAGAGCTTTTAACATATGCATGATAAAAATCTAGTAAATCACAGAATCAGTCATGATATGCAAAGAACAGATTTAAACGCAAAGAGAAACTTAGTTTTAAACAAGCATAAAAGAGTTCTGAGAAACCCTAGCTTTAAAAGGAAGTGAAACCGTTTTAAAACTGATGATTTTTAAAGTTCGAGTCAAGAACAATGTAAAACATAAAGAGAAATGCTTGAATCGCTAAAAACACCATAGATCTGAGAGGTTTAGGCAGAAATTAGGGTTTCACAAGAGAATCGAATAGAACCGGAAAACCTGCTGCAAAACTCAAGAAGCGTAACGGGTATGGTGTGGCTATGCCCAAACCCCACTGGAGAGGACAAGAACAACCAAAGCAGGATCCCCAGGTGCAAGTCAGCATGGCCCAGGCCCTCGAGGGCTTCAGAGATAATACGAGCTAGGTGAAGGAGGCTCATGGAGGCTCGTAGTCGAAAGGATGGTGGCCGGAGATGGCCAGAGGAAGGCGGTGGAGTTCCATTGGAGACGAAGATACATGAGTCTCTAGATACTAGAGAGAGAGAGACGANTCGATTAACGGCTCAGATAAATTGAAGGGTTGGGCCGGGTTATTATTGGTTTTGGTTGGGTATTCAATTGGTTTTGGGCTGGGTATAATTTAGGCTGGAGTTTAAATAAAAAATTGGCTATTTGTTAAATACCCATTAAAAATAGGTAAATAATTAATAAAAAATAGCTAATAATTAGATAAAATTAAATTAAGGCTAAATAGGTGAAATTAATGTAATTAACTAGTAATTAAAATATAAAATGACTAACTACTGAATTAAAATAGCATAAAATGTACAATTAGGCTATAATTGCAAAATCATTGTAATTATAGCCAAATAATGCCAAATTGGCTAATTTGTGAAATAATAAATCCCAATAGGATTAAAAATAAGATATAAATAACCTATTGAGTAATAAAATGATTTGAAATTGTTTATAACATCATTTATGCATAAAATATTAAATAAATAGGAAAATTATTTGATAAAAAATACGAAAAATTATGGAAAAATATCAATTACTGCAAAGAGTGATTTTGAAAGGTATATATGCAATTTTGGAAATAATTTGAGGAAAAATTGGGTATCAACACTATATGCTTGACCTTTATGTGAGTATCCACTAATGTGAGAACACTTGGAATAGGATCATGTAGGGCTTGTTATTGGCTTGTAATGTGGGCTTGGGGACGGGGTAGGATGTTAATTTTGGATAAAGAGTGACTAATACCTACATGAACACTGCACTATGTCCACGTTTTTTGCATTCAAACCATGTTTTGGCGCATGATTTTGTTCAACTCTTATGTTAATTTCTTCTTGTTTTGACTTCTTTTAAATTTGTAGGAGATTGTTCTTCCTTTTTCAGTGTTTTTTTCTTTTGAAGTTTCTCCTACTTTGCAAGTGTTTTCCTTCTTTTTGTTGGGTTCCTCCACTTTGAGTTTGTTGAGTTTCCTCCCTTTTGTTGGACTTTTCTTTGAATTGCGGAAGTTCCTCCTTTTTGTGAGATCCTCCTTCTGAATTTGTGGAGTTATCGCTGCTTTTGTTAAGTAATCTCTTTGATTATCCTGGACTTTGCATCTTTTGCTTTTCACGCTTGTCGCCTCCACTTTGGTCATCATCTGATGTTGCACGTCTCCAGTGCGCTTGAGGGGGTTGGTCTAAGAGAGGGTGGTGCCTTTAAGCACAAAAAGGTACGGGCTAGGATGTGGTTGTCAAAGAAAAAGGCTTAAGGCTAAAAGGGGGAATGCTAGGATTGATATCATTTGGTAGACTAGAAAGGAATATTCGAGTCAAAGAAGTCCTACAATCCTTTCCTTGACCAAGCGCTACTCAGGATTTTGCCTCAACAAGCATTCTGTCATGACCCAAAATCCTAACTCAGGTCGTGATGGTGCCCAACAACGGGGTTAGGCAAGCCAACATAAATCTCACTAAGTGTTCTTTTTTATTTGATTAAATAGTTCACCAAATTACTGAATTTAACAGGTTAAAACATGATATCAAAAGATAATAACCCAATAACCCAGTGGTAGATAAAATAGCCATTAATAAGCGCGAGCTGATATACGAGCATATATATAAATATGTACAGCCCAAAATCTCAAAATAACCACTACGTGTGTGCCCGGAACTAATGTCACGAGTGTCACGGGCAATCTAGCTAAATATACAAGAGACAAAATATATATATACAATCCCATAGTCTGAAATAAGTAGACGGGAAGATAAAAAAAAGAAGACTCCATGGCGCTGCAGAGGATCGTCAGGAGAAGCAGCTCACCGTTAAGTCAGGCCGCTACAGTCAATATCTAGTTCCGGTCTGATAACCAGATGCACCTGCCTCAGAACCTGAATAGTTAAGTACAGAAGTGCAGCATGAGTACATAAATAAATATGTACCCAGTGAGTATCCCGTCTAATCTCGAAGAAGTAGTGACGAGAGGTCGACTTGACACTCACTAAAGTCCGACAGTATAATATAATAGGGTATAATGAAAACGATAGGCAAGTAAGACCGTGAACAACAAATATGTATAAAGCACAGGAAATCCAAGAAAATACTGTAAGTAAATAACAAATTTCCGTTTTCTTTTCCCCCAAATATCTGCCAAGTCAATAACCACGAAAACAATACCAAATAGTCCTACGCACACAGGATTGAGACAACCGACCGGAGTCATAAGGATAATGTCTATGCATTGCCGAGGATCGAACGAACCGTCCCATAAGTGCATTCTTACCGTAGTACAATCTCATATGTGCACTTCCGAGGGTCGAACGACCCAAACCATAAGTGCACCTTTCAATCCGCGGTGGCGTACGACCCGCTCCCATGAGAGTGGGGGAAATCACACTCCGCTCGCGGAAGGTAAATTGCGAAGCGGTCACATGCACACACAATAATCTTAACATCTCTTTTCCATAATCATCTTCTTCCAGATTATCAAGTTTCACAATCCTCAAGGAAAACATACTACTTATAACAGGAATTCATAACATATATTTCATTACAAGGAAGAATATAAAGCATGCTGTGGGCCTAACTACCCGGACGTAACAATAATAGTCGCTACGTACGGACTCTCGTCACTTTGTACGTACGTAGCCCCCAAAATAATTACACATAGCATACACATCACCAATGGGGACAGTTCCCTCTTACAAGGTTAGAAAGGAGACTCACCTCGTGTCAAATCTACCTCTCGGACCAAGAATGCGCCCGAAACTCTGAACACTACACCCGAGGACTCGTAACTAGCCAAATGTTATAGAATTATATCAATTCATGCTCAAAGTAGGGGAATTATCCTATTTATTCAATAATTCAACATTCTTGAAGAACCCCAAATTTTAACCCCGGGCCCGCACTCTCGGATTCCAAAAATTCTTGAAGGAATCACTCACCCATAGCCTAAGGATCATTAATATACGATTTCTACTTGAATTCATAACCATAAACGGACAATTCACCAATTTTTCCTCAAGAACCCTAAGTACTACCCAAATTCTTGATGTTCAAAGATTTAGTAGGGAATTTAACTAGTAATGCATGTTTGAAACTAGTATAAGAGTGGAATAAACTTACCTCTTTAGTAGCTAGGTCGTGGGATATTTTCTTTAAGCTTCCAAGTCTCTAATGGTGGTTGAAAAATGAAAGAAGGGGGTGAAATCCCGTATTTTAAAGAAAGTGCACTGCCCAGCTGCCCCTTCATCGCGATCGCGACAAGGGGCCCGCGATCACGAAGGCTAATGGCCCAAGCCCCTGAGGCCCTTCTATGCGAACGCGGTAAGGGGCCCGCGATCGTGAAGGCTAGCTAGCTAGACCTCCGCAAATCCGGTGGATATCGTGCGAACGCAGGAGTAAATGGGCTTGGTCCCGTACCACCACTATGCGAAAGCGGAGACAGGGGTGCGATCGCGAAGGCCAGAGATCCAACCCATCGCGAACGCGGGAAAGAGGGTGCGATCGCGAAGGTTAGGGACCTAACACATCGCAATCGCGGAGGGAACTTCGCGAACGCATAGAGCATTCAGCCGCCCAGCCCCACTCCTTCTTCGCGAACGCGGCCCCCCTTCAACGATCGTAAAGAAGGAAACCATATAGAGAAATTTCTGGTTTCTTGAATTTAGCTTCCGGGGATCCAAAACTCATCCGAGCCCCTTGGGACCCCGTCCAAAGACACTGGCAAGTCTCTATTCATGATACATACTCGCTCGAATTTTTGGAACGTGAAAAACAATATCGAAACTCAAAATTCTATCCCAAAACCAAATTGAATCAAACTCAAGAACTTCAAGTTCTTGATTTCTATAATGATGCGTCGGACTGACCTATACTACTCGGAATGACTTTAAATTTTGCAGGAAAGTCATGAATGACATAACGAAACTATTCCCAGTCTCGGAATTCCGTTCGGACCTCGATAACATAAAATCACGTCCCAAGCCAAATTTCAAACTTAAGGAAATCCTGATTTCCATATTGGGCGCCGAAATGCTCCCGGGTCATCGAAAACCCGTCCCGAACATACGCCCAAGTCCGAAATCATCATACAAAGCTACTGAAACTGTCATAACCCAATTCCGAGGTCATTTGCTAAAAATGTTGACCGAAGTCAAACTTAGCCAAAAAGGCCAACCTTAAGGAACCAAGTGTTCCTATAGCACTCTAAACACTTCCAAATCCCGAACCACCCGTCCCCGAAAGTCATAAATCACACGAAGCCGCTATGAGAAGTCTCGTTTAGAGGAACAGGGTCCTAATACGCAAAACGACCGGTCGGGTCGCTACATTCTCCCCCTCTTAAACAAACGTTCATCCTCGAACGGGTCTAGAATCGTACATGAAGTGATGAATAGCAATGGATATCTGCTCCGCATGTCCTCCTCGGACTCCCAAGTCGCCTCCTCAGTTGATTGGCTCCTCCACTGGACCCTTACTGTAGAAACTCTCTTGGACCTCAACTGGCAGTCATGTCTATCAATAATAGCAATTAGCTCCTCCTCATAGCCCAACTTCTCATCCAACTAAATAGTGCTGAAATCAACCACATGAGAGAAGTCGGCGTGATATCTCCGGTGCATGGATACATGAAAGACCGGATGAACCTCTGATAAGGCGGTAGGTAAAGAAAGCTCATAAGAAACCTCTCCGACTCGTCTCAACACCTCGAAAGGACCTATAAACATGGGGCTCAGCTTGCCCTTCTTCCCGAATCTCATAATGCCATTCATCGGCGAAACCTTCAATAGAACCTTATCTCCCTCCATAAATTCTACATCATGCGCCCTCTGATCCGCGTAACTCTTCTATCTGGACTGAGCTGTGCGGAGCCTCTCCGGAATTATCTTCACCCTCTCCAAATCATCTCTCACTAGATCCGTGCCATATAACTTAGCCTCGCCAGGCTCAAACCACTCGATAGGAGAACGACACCGCCGATCATACAAAGCCTCAAATGGAGCCATCTCGATGCTGGACTGATAACTATTATTGTACGCAAACTCCGCCAAAGGCAAGAACTGGTCCCACTGACCCCCAAAGTCAATCACACAAGCCCTGAGCATGTCCTCCAATATCTGAATAGTACGCTCCGACTAGATATCAGTTTGAGGGTGAAATGCTGAGCTGAGATCTATCTAAGTGCCCATCTCGCTGTGCAATGCTCTCCAGAAGTGCGAGGTGAACTGAGGACTTCGGTCTGATATAATGGAAACCGGCACACCGTGCAACCTGACTATTTCCCGAATGTAGATCTGGGCTAGCCTCTCAGAAGTGTAAGTAGTAGCCACAGGAATGAAATGTGCCGATTTGGTCAGTCTATCCACAATGACCCAAACCGCGTCAACCTTCTTCAAAGTCCGAGCCAACCCAACCATGAAGTCCATAGTGATGCGCTCCCATTTCCATTTAGGAATGGGCATCTGCTGAAGCAGGCCTCCTGGCCTCTGATGCTCGTACTTAACCTGCTAGCAATTAAGACACCTAGACACATACTGCACAATGTCATACTTCATACGCCTCCACCAGTAAAGCTTCTTCAAATCATGATACATCTTTGTCGCTCCTGGATGGACAGAATACCGAGAACTGTGCACCTCTGCTAGAATCCTCTCCCTCAGGCCATCAACATCAGGAACACACAAACGGCCCTAGAGTCTCTGAACACCATCCTTGCCCAAAGTAACCTCTTTGGCCCTACCCTGGACCACTGTCTCCCTAAGATCTGCCAACCACGGATCATCGAACTGCCGAGCCTTAATCTCTCCCAATAATGAAGACTGAGCCACCACATGTGCAAGAACTCGACGAGGCTCTGAAAGATCTAATCTCACTAGGCGATTAGCCAAGGAATGAATGTCCAAGGCTAGAGGTCTCTCCTCTGCTGCAATGTAGGCCAAGCTACCCATACTCTCTACCTTTCTTCTCAAGGCATCCTCTACAATATTTGCCTTGCCCGGATGTTACATAATGGTGATATCATAGTCCTTCAACAATTCAAGACATCTGCGCTGCCTCAAATTAAGATCCCTCTGCTTGAACAAGTGCTGCAAACTGCGGTGGTCCGTATAAACCTCACAGGAAACACCATACAAGTAGTGCCTCCAAATCTTCAAAGCATGAACAATCGCCGCTAACTCTAAGTCGTGCACATGGTAATTCTTCACATGAACCTTCAGCTGACGCGAAGCATAAGCAATAATTTTCCCATCCTGCATCAACACACATCCCAACCCGACGCGTGAAGCATCGCAATAAACAATATACATCCCAGAACCAGAAGGCAATGTCAGAACCGGTGCTGAGGTCAATGCTGCTTGAGCTTCTAAAAGCTCGCGTCACACTCGTCGGACCATCGAAACGGGGCATTCTTCTGAGTTAATCTAGTCAATGGAGCTGCAATAGAAGAGAATCCCTTCACAAATCGGCGATAATAGCCTGCTAGACCCAGAAAGCTCCTGATCTCTGTAGATGAAGTAGGACGCGACCAACTTTGAACTGCCTCAATCTTCTGTGGATCAACCTTGATACCATCTCCGGATACCACATGCCCCAGAAATTCCACATACTCTAACTAGAACTCACACTTGGAGAACTTAGCATACAACTTCTGTTCCCGCAAGGTCTGGAGCACAACTCTCAAATGCTGCTCATGCTCACCCAGGCTTCGTGAGTAAATCAAGATGTCGTCACTGAAGACAATGATGAAGGAATCAATATACGACCTGAATACCCCATTCATCAAGTCCATGAATGATGTAGGGGAATTAGTCAAACCAAAGGACATCATCAGGAACTCATAATGGCCATATCTGGTACGAAATGCAGTCTTCGGAACATATAAAGCCCGAATCCTCAACTGATGATAACCCGATCTCAAATCAATCTTGGAAAACACACGAGCACCCTGCAACTGGTCAAAAAAATCATCAATGCGCGGCAGAGGATACTTATTCTTAATAGTAACCTTATTCAACTGGCGGTAATCAATACACATCCGCATAGACCCATCCTTCTTCTTCACAAATAGAACTAGAGCACCCAATGGAGATACACTCGTCCTGATGAACCCCTTAGCCAACAACTCCTCAAGCTGCTCCTTCAACTCCTTCAACTCCTTAGGAGCCATACGATACGGGGGAATGGAAATAGGCTGAGTATCTGGAGCTAAATCAATATAGAAATCAATGTCTCGATTTGGAGGCATGTCGGGAAGGTCTGAAGGAAACACATCTGCAAACGCTCGAACCACTGGCGCTTAATCAATAGTCGGAGACTCGGCAGTGGTGTCCCACACATAAGCAAGATAAGCCAAACACCCCTTCTCGAACATATGTCGAGCCTTAACGAAAGAAATGACCCGGCTGGATGCATTAACTGAAGAACCCCTCCGCTCCAACCTAGGCGACTCGGGCATGGCTAATGTAACTGTCTTGGCATGGCAATCCAACACAGCATGATGAGGAGATAGCCAATCCACGCCTAGAATAAACTCGAAATCAACCATGTCGAGCAATAAAAGGTCTACTCTGGTCTCGAACCCACAGAAGGTAATCATACAAGACCGGTAGACCCAATCTACCATCACAGAATCACCCACAGGAGTGGACACATATATGGGAGAACCCAAGGACTCACGAGGAACATTCAAAAAATGAGAAAATAGTACTGAAAAATATGAATATGTGGATCCTGGATCAAATAGTACTGAAGCCTCTATACCACATACTGAGATAATACCTGTGATCACGGCGTCTAGGCCACTGCATCTGCTCTGGCCGGAATAGCATAAAATCTAGCTGGAGCACCTGAAGACTGAGCTCTCCCAGAGTGAACAGGAGCTGACTGATCTCCCCCCGATCGGCCTCCCCTTCTAGGACGACCCCTGCCGACCTGTCCTACACCTCTAGGTGGCCGGACTGCTGGAGCTGGACCCATAGGCTAATAACCCTACTGCATTGCCTTGCCCCGATGCCTGGTACTATGTCTCTTCATATGACCTAGATCCCCACACTCATAGCAACCTCTAGGTACCATAGCCTGTTGTACCGAAGGAGAACCCTGAATGGCCGGAGGACGGTAGGAACGCTCTGGCATAGTGCTGAAATGAGCCCTCGCTGGAACACCTCAGGGAGGTGTTGGAGGGGCTGAATATGAAGGCCTGCTAGGCTGACCACTGCTGAACTGACCTCTTCCCCTAGCTGGGGTACCTATGAAATCTCTGGAGAACCTAGCCCTTTTGTCTTGCTGACCCTGCTCCGCGACTAGTAACCCTCGATCCTGCGAGCAATCTCTACCACTAGCTGGTAAGCAGTACCCATCTCCACCTCTCGGGCCATGGTGGCTCTAATACCTGGGTGCAACCCAGCCACGAATCTCCGCACTCTCTCGGCCTCTGTAGATAGTATCATAAGTGCATGGCGTGATAACTCTAAAAATCTGGCCTCATAATCCGTAACTGACATATGCCCCTGCTCTAGCTGCTCAAACTGACGCCGCAGCTCTTCCCTCTCGGAGGGTGAGATATATCTGTCCAAGAACCTCTGTATGAACTGCTCCCAAGTGACAGAAGGAGAATCTGCTGGCCTGCTGAGTATATAGGACTGCCACCACCTGCAAGCCCTGCCCTCTAACTGAAATGTAGTGAAGTCGACTCCATGTGACTCCAAAATCCTTATCTTGTGCAGTCTGTCCCTGCAACTATCGAAGAAGTCCTGGGCGTCCACACCCCGAAGACTGGAGGGTGAAACCGATTCCATCTATTCAACATCTTCTGTTGATCGCCCTCTGCAACTGGTTTGGGCTGTGGTGCTGCTACTACCAGCTGGACCCCACCCACGGGCGGTGTACCCGGGGTATGATGTGCTGCTGCTGTCTGTCCTGCGGCCTAGGCGGTAGGGGTCTGAACTCCCCCTCCCGCCTGTGAAGTGGCAGGATCTGCTGGAAATATACCAGTCTGGGACATGGTGTCCATGAATCTCATCATACGGCCCATGACCTCCTGGAAGCCCGGCGCCGTCATAAAGTCCACTAGGGCAGGCGCTACTGGAGGCACCTCATCCTGCTCCTCTATGATAGGGTCATCTAGTGGTGCGACTAGTATAGCTCCGGGACGCCCTCGTCCCCTGCCTCTTGAAGGTGCCTTACCCCTTCCTCTACCACGACCTCGAGCGGCGGGGGGTAGCGGCATCTACCGGATCAGGAACATCGGATGCACGCGTCCTCACCATCTGTGAGAGAATAGAATAACAAGTTTGAGTACATCATCGATTGCATGATAGAATATGAAGAAAGAGAGGTTTCCTAACATCCTATAGCCTCCTGAAGATAAGTATAGACGTCTCCGTACCAATCCGCAAGACTCTACTAGGCCTGCCCGTGACTCGTGAGACTTACGTTAACCTTAGAGCTCTGATACCACGTTGTCACGACCCAAAATCCTAACTCAGGTCTTGATGGCGCCCGACAACGGGGTTAGGCAAGCCAACATAAATTTCACTAAGTGTTCCTTTTTATTTGATTAAATAGTTCACCAAATTACTGAATTTAACAGGTTAAAACATGACATCGAAAGATAATAACCTATTGGTAGATAAAATAGCCATGAAGAAGCGTGAGCTGATATACGAGCATATATATATGTACAACCCAAAATCTCAAAATAACCACTACGTGTGTGCCAGGAACTAGTGTCACGAGTGTCATGGGCAGTCTAGCTGAATATACAAGAGACAAAATATATATATACAATCCCACAGTCTGAAATAAGTAGACGGGAAGATAAGCAAAATAAGACTCCATGGAGCTGCAGAGGATCGTCAGGAGAAGTAGCTCACCGTGAAGTGAGGCCCGCTACAGTTAATATCTAGCTCCGATATGATAACCAGATGCACCAGCCTCAGAACCTGTACAGTTAAGTACAGAAGTGCAGCATGAGTACATAAATAAATATGTACCCAGTGAGTATCCCGTCTAATCTCGAAGAAGTGGTGACGAGAGGTCGACGCAACACTCACTAAGGTCTGACAATATACTATAACAGGGTATAATGAAAACGATAGGCATGTAAGACAGTGAACAACAAATACCTATAAAGCACAAGAAATCCAAGTAAATAATGTAAGTAAATAACAAATTTCCGTTTTCTTTTCCTTCAAAAATCTTCCAAGTCAATAACCACGAAAACAATACCAAATAGTCCTACGCACACAGGATTGAGACAATCGCCCGGAGTCATAGGGATAATGTCTATGCACTTGTAACGACCCGACCGGTTGTTTTGCGTATTAGGATCCTGTTCCCATAAATGAAACCTTCCATAATGGCTATTCGTGTTTTGTGACTTGTGGGACGTGTGGTTCGGGATTTGGGAATGGTTTGAGTGATTTAGGAACACTAGGTTCCTTATGGTTGGCCTATTTGGCCAAGATTGACTCCGGTAAACATTTTGAGCAAATGACTTCGGAATCGAGTTTTGACAGCTCTAGTAGCTTTGTATGATGATTTCAGACTTGGGCGTATGTTCGGCTCGGGTTTTCGATGACCCGTGAGCATTTCGGTTCCCGAAATGGAAATTAGGATTTCCTTATGTTTGGAACTTAGTTTGGGATGTGATTTTATGCTATCGTGGTCCGAATGGAATTCCGAGACCGGAAATAGTTCTGTTTGGGCATTTATGACTTGTCTGCAAAATTTGAGGTCATTCCGAGTAGTATAGGTCTGCTCGGTGCATTAAAGTGAATTCTAGAATCTTAAGTTCTTAAGTTTGATTCAATTTAGTTTTGGGGTTGAATTCTAAGTTTCGCTGTTGTTTTTCGTAATCCGAAAGTTCGAGCAAGTTTGTATCGTGAATACAGACTTGCCGGTGCTTTTGGACGGGGTCCCGAGGGGCTCGGGTGAGTTTTTGACCCTCGGGAGCTAAGTTAGAAATACCATATTTTTGCTGTCTGGTTTCCTTATTCGCGATCGCAGAAGGACAGTTGCGACCTCGAAGAAGGAACTTGGCTGGGCTGTTGATTGTTCTTCGCGATCACATCTTTCTCTTCGCGATCGCGGAAGGTTGGTTCCTTGGCATTCGCGATCGCATCCCAGTTTTTGCGATCGCGGAAGGCTAGGTTCCATGCCTCCGCGATCGCATCCCCATCTTTGCGATCGCATAGTGTCAAGTCAGGGCCGGGCACAGTTGGTCTTCGCGATCGCAGAGGTCTGGCCAGTTGACCTTCGCGATCGCAGGCCCCTTGTCGCGATCGCAATAAAGGAATAACTGGGCAGTTTTATTAATTACAGGACTTAGCCTATTTCCTCAATTTTCATCTTCCTCCTCAAGCTTTTAGAGAGCTCTTCAAGGAAACTTCCACCATCGTTATTGAGGTAAGTAAATTCCATGATTGTACTAAGTTTTAACATCAAGTCCTAACTAATTCTCTCTTCTAAATCATCAATTCTTGAAATTTGGTAGTAAATTAGGGCTTATGGGAGAATGAGTGAATTATCCATTCTAAGCCATGTATAAATTAGGGTAAGTGATTCCTCCGAAAGTTCTCGAAATCCGAACGTGTGGTCCTGGGGTAGAAATTCAAAAATCCTTCAAGAATGCCTAATTTTGGGTTTATTGGTTAATTATTCTTCTATGAACTTAAATTAATTCAATTACGCTATATTTGGCCAGTTGCGAGCCGTCGAGGGTAGATTTCAGAGATTCAGGCGCATCCTTGATCCGAGGGGTGATTTTGTTGCGAGGTGAGTCTCCTTTCCAACCTCGTAAGGGGGAAATGTCCCCATATGTTCCTTATTTGTTATGTATACATGTTGTGGGGGCCGCGTACGTGCCAAGTGACAAGAGTGCGTACGTGGAGACTATATTGCTATGTCACGTAGCTTTAGGACTCACGAGCATCCGTCTATGTGCCTTATTTGTACCTTGTATGTATTGTAAGTTGAGATTGTTGTTGAGATGACATGGAAAGGTGAAATATTATGATTTCAATCCTAGTTGGCTACAGTGGTATTGGCACAGTCCTGTTGAGTTCACTGTTGAGTCGATACACATATGTACCTATATATGTATATGCACTTGTTGTCGAGTCAGCACACGAGTCGCACACTGGAGGCGTGATCGTGGGTCGGATTATATATTATTATTATCGAGTTAGCACACGAGTCGCAGACTGGAGGCGCGATCTTGGGTCAGCTTATATATTATTATTATCGAGTCAGCACACGAGTCGCAAACTGGATGCGCGATCATGGGTCAGCTTATTACTATTCAGCCAGCACGCGAGTCGCAGGTATGATTCGCAATCGTGGGTAGATTATGACCACCCTTATGACTCCGGGCGGTTGTCTTGTCTGGTATTGTATTATCACTTGAGTCTGAGTCACTTATAGTGGGATTGACAGGTATTGTGTAAACGAAGAATTTGGCACTTGCAGTTCATGTTCAGTTGTTATTTGGATTACATCATTTGCTTATGTACTTGTTGATTTCTGCTTCACATGCCTACTGCTCTAGCCATATCTCTTTTTATATTATATTGCTGGATCTTAGTGAGTATCTAGTCGACCTCTCGTCAATACTCGTTCGAGTTTAGACGGGATACTCACTGGGTACATATTTATTTATGTACTCATGTTGTACTTCTTCTTCTTCTGTACTTGATTGTACGGGTCCGGAGGCTGGTACGTCTGGTTATCAGGCCGGTGCTAGATACTGACGTGTGTGATTAGACTTCACGGTGAGTTGCTCTTCCTGGAGACCTCCTAGCAGCACCCTGAAGTTCCTTTTGTTATTTTCCCCGCCTTTATCCAGATTGTGGATTTGTATACATATATCTTGTATATTCTGATAGTTGCCCGTGACACTAGTCCCTGGCACACACGTAGCATATATTTTGGATTTTTGGTTGTATATATTATATAGACATGCTTATCGTTTGGTTAACGTGTTTATGGTTTTATTTCATATCACAGGCTGTTACCATATTCATAACTAATTAAAATTGGTATATTTTGGAATAATTACTCAATCGAGAAGGGTAACACTTAGTGAAATTTATGTTGGCTTGCCTAACCCCGTTGTTGGGCACCATCACGACCTTAATTAGGATTTGGGTCGTGACAGCATGGTATCAAAGCCTTAGGTTCACGTAGTCTCACGAGTCACGGGCAGACCCAGTAGAGTCTTGCGGATCGATACGGAGACATCTGTACTTATCTTCAGGAGGCTATAGGGTGTTAAGAAACTCCTCTTTGTTCAGATCCTATCGTGCAATCACTGATGTACTCAAATTTGATATTCTACTCTCTCACAGATTGTGAGGATGCGTGCTTCTCATGTTCCTGGCCCGGAAGAGGCTGCTACCCCCGCCGCTCGAGGTCGTGGTAGGGACAGGGGTAGGGCACCTACTCGAGGTAGGGGACGAGGGCGTCCCAGAGTTGTACCAGTTGCACCACTTGAGGATCCTATTATCGAGGAGCAGGATGAGTTGCCTCCAGTTGCTCCTGCTCCAGCGGACTTTATGAAGGCGTCAGGCTTCCAGGAGGTCATGGGCCGCATGTTGAGATTTATGGACACCATGTCCCAGGCAGGCGTACTTCCAGCAGATCCTCCCACTTCCCAGGCGGGAGGGGGAGTTCAGACCCCTACCGCTCAGGCCACCGGACAGGCAGCAGTACATCACACTACGGGTACACCGCCCGTGGGTGGGGTTCAGCCTATAGTAGCTCAGCCAGATCCCAGGCCAGTTGCAGAGGGCGACCAGCAGAAGATGCTAGATAGATGGACCCGACTTCTCCCTCCAGTCTTCGGGGGTGAGCGGGGTGAGGATGCCCAGGATTTCATTGACAGGTGCAGGGACAGACTGCACAATATGAGGATATTAGAGTCACATGGGGTAGACTTCACTACATTCCAGCTTGAGGGTAGAGCTCACCGCTGGTGGCAGTCATATGTTCTTAGCAGGCCAGTGGATTCTCCTCCTATCACCGGGAGTCAGTTTACTCAGCTCTTTCTGGATAGATACATTCCGTCGTTTAAGAGGGAGGAGCTTCGGGGTCAGTTTTAGTGGTTAGAGCAGGGGCAGATGTCCGTGAGTGATTATGAGGCGAGATTTTCAGAGTTAACCCTTCATGCTCTCATGATATTGCCCACTGATGCCGAGAGGGTGCGGCGGTTTGTGGCAGGCTTACATATAGGTATCAAAACTCTATGGAAAGAGAGGTAGAGATGGGTACCCCGTACCAGCTTGTAGTCGAGATAGCTTGACGAATTGAGGGCTACCGACTGAGGAGCAGGGAGCAGGGTCTGCAGGGTCAGCAGGGTCAACAGGACAAGAGGGCCAGATTCTTAGGTGACTTCAGGGGCACTCCAGCTAAAGGCAGGGGTCAGTTCGGAGGCGGTCAGTTCAGTAGGCCTTCAAATACAACACCTCCACTACCTCCCAGGGGTGTTCCAGCGAGGACTCAGTTCAGCGCCATGCCAGAGTGCTCCTACCATCCTCCAACCATCCACAGTTCATCCAGTGGTTACTCCAGCCGTCAGAGATCCTTCGGTTCCTATTTCAGTGTTGTGTCAGATGATTCTCATCGCACTCTGGCCATTCGGGACTCTTACCCTTCAGGACAACAGGATATGTCACATTTTAGATGCTATGAGTATGGGGACTTAGGCCACGTGAGGAGGGATTGCTCCATCTATCGGGGCAAGGTCGTGCAGCAGAGTCACCAGCCTATGATTTCAGCACCAGCAGTTCGACCACCTATGGGTAAGGGTTAGGTTGGTCGGGGCCGTCCTAGAGGGGGAGGCCAGTCAGGAGAGGTTCAGTTAGCTCCAGCTCATTCTGGGGGAGCTCAGTCTTTAGGTGCTACAACTAGATTTATGCTATTCCGGCGAGATTAGACGAGTGGCCTCAGACGCCGTGATTACAAGTATTACTTTAGTATGTGGTAGGGAGGCTTCAGTGCTATTTGATCCAGGGTCTACATTATGTTTATGCATTATTTTCTCATTTTCTGGATGTTCCTCGTGTGTTCTTGGGGATGCCGAGAGGGTTCGGCCGTTTGTGGCAGGCTTACATCCATGTATCAAGACCTCTATGGCCAGAGAGGTAGAGATGGGTACCCCGTACCAGCTTGTAGTCGATATAGCTTGACGGATTGAGGGCTACCGACTGAGGAGCAGGGAGCAGGGTCTGCATGGTCAGCAGGACAAGAGGGCCAGATTCTCAGGTGACTTTAAGGGCGCTCCAGCTAAGGGCAAGGGTCAGTTTAGAGGCGGTAAGTTCAGTAGGCCTTCATATAAAACACCTCCACTACCTCCCAGGGGTGTTCCAGCGAGGACTCAGTTCAGCGCCACGCCAGAGTGCTCCTACCGTCTTCCAACCATCCACAGTTCATCCAGTGGTTACTCTAGCCGTCAGAGATCCTCCGGTTTCTATTTTAGTGTTGTGTTAGATGATTCTCATCGCACTCCGGCCATTTGGGACTCTTACCCTTCAGAACAACAGGATATGTCACATTTGAGATGCTACGAGTGTGGGGACTTAGGCCACATGAGGAGGGATTGCTCCAACTATCAGGGCAAGGTCGTGCGGCCGAGTCATCAGCCTATGATTTCAGCACCAGCAGTTCGACCACCTATGGGTAAGGGTCAGGTTGGCCGGGGCCGTCCTAGAGGGGGAGGCCAGTCAAGAGAGGTTCATTCAGCTCCAGCTCGTTCTAGGGGAGCTCAGTCTTCAGGTGCTACAACCAAATTCTATGTTATTCCGGCCAGATCAGACGCACTGGCCTCAGACGCCGTGATTACAAGTATTAATTTAGTATGTGGTAGGGAGGCTTCAGTGCTATTTGATCCAGGGTCTACATACTCATATGTTTCTAAATTATTTGCTCATTTTCTGGATGTTCCTCGTGAGTTCTTGGGTTCTCCATTGTATGTGTCCACCCCTGTGGGCGATTCCGTAGTAGTAGATTGGGTCTACCGATCTTGTGTGATTACTTTATGTGGGCTTGCGACCACATCCGATCTGTTATTGCTTGATATGGTTGATTTTGAGGTTATTTTGGGTATGGATTGGCTATCTCCTTATCATGCTATGTTGGATTGCCATGCCAAGATAGTTATATTAGCCATGCTTGATTCTCTGAGGTTAGAGTGGAGGGGTTCTTTAGTTAGTGCATTCAGTCGGGTAATTTCCTATATGAAGGCTCGGTATATGGGCGTGAAGGGTTGCTTAGCTTACCTTGATTTTATGCGCGACACCACCGCCGAGTCTCCTACCATTGAATCGGTGCCTATCGTTTGAGAGTTTCCAGATGTGTTTCCTTCAGACCTTCCAGGCATGCCTCCAGATCGAGATATAGACTTCTATATTGATTGGGCTCCAGATACTCAGCCTATTTCCATTCCATCATATCGTATGGCTCCTAAGGAGCTAAAGGAACTGAAGGAGCAGCTTGAGGAGTTGTTGGCCAAGGGATTCATCAGGCCGAGTGTGTCGCCGTGGGGTGCTCGGGTCTTATTTGTGAAGAAGAAGGATGGGTCTATGCGGATGTGCATTGACTATCGCCAGTTGAATAAAGTGACCATTAAGAACAAGTATCCTCTGCCACGCATTGATGATTTGTTTGACCAGTTGTAGGGTGCACGAGTGTTTTCTATGATTGATCTGAGATCGGGTTATCACCAGTTGAAGATTCGGGCTTCTGATGTTCCGAAGACTGCATTCCGCACCAGATATGGCCATTATGAGTTTCTAGTGATGTCTTTTGGCTTGACTAATGCCCCAACAGCATTTATGGACTTGATGAATAGGGTGTTCCGGCCGTTTATCGACTCCTTCGTTATTTTTTTCATTGATGATATATTGATCTACTCACAGAGCCTTGGTGAGCATGAGCATCATTTGAGAGTTGTGCTTCAGACCTTGCAAGAGCAGAAGCTATATGCTAAGTTCTCCAAATGTGACTTTTGGTTGGAGTCGGTGGCATTTCTAGGGCATGTGGTATCCGGAGAGGGTATCAAGGTTGATCCGCAAAAGATTGTGGTAGTTCAGAGTTGGCCGCGTCATACTTCAGCCTAAGAGATCAGGAGTTTGTTGGGTTTAGCAGGCTATTACCGTCGATTCGTGGAGGGATTCTCCTCTATTGCACCTCCAGTGACTAGATTGACTCAGAAGAATGCCCTGTCTCGATGGTCCGACGAGTGTGAGGTGAGCTTTCAGAAGCTCAAGTCAGCATTGACCTCAACACCAATTCTATCATTGCCTTCTGAGTCTGGGATGTATACTGTATATTGCGATGCTTCATGCGTTGGGTTGGGATGTGTGTTGATGCAGGATGGCAGGGTTATTTCTTATGCTTCGCGCTAGCTGAAGGTTCATGAAAAGAATTATCATGTGCACGACTTAGAGTTGGTGGCGATTGTTCATACTTTGAAGATTTGGCGGCACTATTTGTATGGTGTGTCATGTGAGGTCAACACTGACCACCACAATTTGCAGCATCTGTTTAAGCATAAGGACCTTAATTTCAGGCAGCAGAGATGGCTTGAGTTGTTAAAAGACTATAATCTCACTATTATGTATCACACGGGCAAGGCGAATGTAGTAGCAGATGCTTTGAGTAGGAGGGCAACGAGTATGGGTAGCTTGGCCTACATTGTAGCTGAGGAGAGACCTTTAGCCTTGGACATTCAGTCCTTGGCCAATCGCCTTGTGATATTGGACCTTTCGGAGCCTCGTCGAGTTTTGGATCATGTGGTTGCTCAGTCTTCATTGTTGGGAGATATTAAGGCTCGACAGTTTGATGATCCATGTCTTGCAGAGCTTTGGGATACGGTTGTCCAGGGCAGGGCCAAGGAGGTTACCTTGGGCGAGGATGGTGTTCTGAGACTCTTGGGCCGATTGTGTGTTCCAGATATTGATGGCCTGAGGGAGAGGATTCTAGCAGAAGCGCACAGTTCTCGGTATTCTGTTCATCCAGAAGAGACGAAGATGTATTGTGATTTGAAGCAACATTACTGGTGGAGGCGGATGAAGAAGGATATAGTGCAGTATGTGGCTAGGTGTCTCAATTGTCAGCAGGTCAAGTGCTAGCACCAGAGGCCAGGAGGCTTGTTTCAGCAGATGCCCATTCCTGAGTGAAAATGGGAGCGCATTACCATGGACTTCGTGGTTGGGTTGGCTCGGACTTTGCGGAAGGTTGACGCAGTTTGGGTCATTAGGGATAGATTGACCAAATCGGCACATTTCATTCCTACGACTACTACTTACACTACAGAGAGGCTGTCTCAGATTTACATTTGAGAGATAGTCCGGTTGCATGGTGTGCCGGTGTCTATTATATCAGATCGAGGTCCTCAGTTCACTTCGCACTTCTGGAGAGATTTGCACAATGAGATGGGCACTCAAATAGACCTTAGTTCAACATTTCACCCTCAGACTGATAGTCAGTCAGAGCGTACAATTTAGATTTTGGATGATATGCTCAGGGCTCGTGTGATTGATTTTGGAGGTCAGTGGGACCATTTCTTGCCTTTGGCGGAGTTTGCATACAATAACAGTTATTAGTCCAGCATCGAGATGGCTCCATTCGAGGCATTATATGGTCGGTGATGTCGTGCTCCTATCGGGTGGTTTGAGCCTGGTGAGGCCAAGTTATATGGCACAAATCTGGTGAGTGATGCTTTGGATAGGGTGAAGGTCATTCAGGAGAAACTCCGCATAGCTCAGTCCAGACAGAAGAGTTACACAGATCAGTGGGCGCGTGATGTAGCATTTATGGAGGGAGATAGGGTTATGCTGAAGGTTTCGCTGATGAAGGACATTATGAGATTTGGGAAGAAGGGCAAGTTGAGCCCCAGATTTATAGGTCCATTCGAGGTGTTGAGGCGAGTCGGAGAGGTCGCTTATGAGCTTGCCTTACCTTCATCCTTATCAAGAGTTAATCCGGTTTTCCACGTATCCATGCTTCGGAGGTATCACGCCGACTTCTCTCACGTAGTTGATTACAACACTATTCAGTTAGATAAGAAGTTGGGCTACGAGGAGGAGCCACTAGCTATTATTTATAGACAGGACCGCCAGTTGAGGTCCAAGACAGTTTTTGCGGTTAAGGTTCGGTGGAGGGGCCAACCAGTGGAGGAGGCGACTTGGGAGTCCGTGGAGGACATGCGGAGCAGATATCCACAGCTATTCAACACTCCATGTACGATTCTAGCCCCGTTCGAGGATGAACGTTTGTTTAAGGAGAGGAGAATGTAACGACCCGACCGGCCGTTTTGCGTATTAGGATCCCGTTCCCTTAAATGAAACCTTCCATAGCAGCTATTCGTGCTTTATGACTTGCGGGGATGGGTGGTTCGGGATTTGGGAATGGTTTGAGTGATTTAGGAACACTTGGTTCCTTATGGTTAGCCTATTTTGCCAAGTTTGACTCCGGTCAACATTTTGAGCAAACGACCTCAGAATTGAGTTCTGACAACTCCAGTAGATTCTTATGATGATTTCGGAATTGGAATTATGTTCGGCTCGGGTTTTCGATGACCCGGGAGCATTTCAGTGCCCGAAATGGAAATCAGGATTTCCTTATGTTTGGAACTTGGTTTGGGACGTGATTCATGCTATCGAGGTCCGAATGGAATTCCGAGACCGGGAATAGTTCCGTATTGTCATTTATGACTTGTCTGCAAAATTTGAGATCATTCCGAGTAGTATAGGTCTGTTTGATGCATTGAAGTGAATTCTAGAATCTTAAGTTCTTAAATTTGATTCTATTTGGTTTTGGGGTTGAATTCTGAGTTTCTCTGTAATTTTTCGCGTTTCGGAAGTTCGAGCGAGTCCGTATCATGAATACACACTTGCCGGTTCTTTTAGACGGGGTCCCGAGGGGCTCGGGTGAGTTTTGGACCCCTAGGAGCTAAGTTGGAAAACCGGATTTTTGTTGTCTGGTTTCCTTCTTCGCGATCGTAGAAGGATGGTCGCGATCGCGGAGAAGGAACTTGGCTGGGATGTTAATTGTTCTTCGCGATCGCATCTTCCTCTTCGCGATCGCGGAAGGTTGGGTCCTTGGCCTTCGCGATCGCATCCTAGTCTTCGCGATCGCGGAAGGCTGGGTTCCATGCCTTCGCGATGGCAGCCCCATCTTCTCGATCGCATAGTGTCAAGTCAGGGCCGGGCACAGTTGCTCTTCATGATCGTAGGACCGCTGTCGCGATCACAGAGGTCTAGCCAGTTGACATTCGCGATCGCAGGCCCCTTGTTACGATCGCATAAAAGGAATAACTGGGCAGTTTTATTAAATACGGGACTTAGCCTATTTCCTCCATTTTCATCTTCCTCCTCAAGAGAGAGCTCTTCAAGGAACCTTCAACCATTTTTATTGAGGTAAGTAAATTCCATGGTTTTACTAAGTTTTAACAGCAATTCCTAGCTAATTCTCTCTTCTAAATCATCAATTCTTGAAATTTGGTAGCAAATTAGGGCTTATGGGAGAATTAGTGAATTATCCATTCTAATCCATGAATTCATGTATAAATCACATAATTGTGATCCTTAGGCTTCGGGTAAGTGATTCCTTTGAAAATTCTCGAAATCCGAACGTGTGGGCCCGGGGTAGAAATTCCAAAATCCTTCAAGAATGCCTAATTTTGGGTTTATTGGTTTATTCTTCTTCTTTGAACTTAAATTAATTCAATTACGCTATATTTGGCTAGTTGCGATCAGTCGAGGGTAGATTTCGGAGATTCGGGCGCATCCTTGATCCGTGGGGTGATTTCGTCGCGAGGTTAGTCTCCTTTCCAACCTCGTAAGAGGGAAATGTCCCCATAGGTTCCTTATTTGTTATGTATACATGTTGTGGGGGCCGCGTACGTACCAAGTGATGAGAGTCCGTACGGGGAGACTTTTTTGCTATGTCGGGTAGCTTTAGGACTCACGAGCATGCCTCTATGTGCCTTATTTGTACCTTGTATGTATGTAAGTTGAGATTGTTGTTGAGATGACATGGAAAGGTGAAATATTATGATTTCAATCCCAGTTGGATACAGTGGTATTGGCACAGTCCTGTTGAGTTCACTGTTGAGTCGGTACACTTATGTACCTATATATGTATATGCACTTGTTGTCGAGTCAGCACACGAGTAGCATACTGGAGGCGCGATTGTGGGTCGGCTTATATATTATTATTATCGAGTCGCAGACTGGAGGCGTGATCGTGGGCCAGCTTATATATTATTATTATCGAGTCAGCACACGAGTCGTAGGTATAATTAGCGATCGTGGGTAGCTTATCATTATCGAGTCAGCACAGGAGTCGCAGGCGTGATGCGCGATCGTGGGTAGCTTATCATTATCGAGTCAGCACACGAGTCGTAGACTGGATGCGCGATCGTGGGTCAGCTTATTGCTATTGAGTCAGCACGCGAGTCGCAGGTATGATTCGCGATCGTGGGTAGCTTATCATTATCGAGTCAGCACACGAGTCGTAGACTGGATGCGCGATCGTGGGTCAGCTTATTGCTATTGAGTCAGCACGCGAGTCGCAGGTATGATTCGCGATCGTGGGTAGCTTATGACCTCAGTCCTTATGACCACCCTTATGACTCCGGGTGGTTGTCTTGTCTGGTATTGTATTATCACTTGAGTCTGAGTCACTTATAGTGGGATTGACAGGTATTGTGTAAACGGAGAATTTGGCACTTGCAGTTCATTTTCAGTTGTTATTTGGATTACATCATTTGCTTATGTACTTGTTGATTTTTGCTTCACATGCCTACTGCTCTAGCCATATCTCTTTTATATTATATTGCTGGACCTTAGTGAGTATCTAGTCGACCTCTCGTCACTACTTCTTCGAGTTTAGACGGGATACTCACTGGGTACATATTTATTTATGTACTCATGCTGCACTTCTTCTTCTTCTGTACTGGATTGTACAGGTCCGGAGGCTGGTACGTCTGGTTATTAGGCCGGTGCTAGATACTGATGTGTGTGATTAGACTTCACGGTGAGCTGCTCTTCCTGGCGACCTCCTAGCAGCACCCTGAAGTTCCTTTTGTTATTTTTCGCGTCTATTTCATCCAGATTGTGGATTTGTATATATATATATATATCTTGTATATTCTGATAGTTTCCCATGACACTTGTGACACTAGTTCTTGGCACACACGTAGCATATATTTTGGGTTTTTGGCTGTATATATTATATAGACATGCTTATCGTTTGGTTCACGTGTTTATGGTTTTATTTCATATCACAGGCTATTACCATATTCATAAATGATTAAAATTGGTATATGTTGGAATAATTACTCAATCGAGAAGGGTAACACTTAGTGAAATTTACGTTCGCTTGCCTAACCCCGCTATTGGGAGCCATCACGACCTTAATTAGAATTTGGGTCGTGACAGCACTGCCGAGGATCGAACGGCCCGTCCCATAAGTGCATTCTTACCATAGTACAATCTCATATGTGCACTGCCGAGGGTCGAATGGACCGAACCATAAGTGCACCTTTCAATCCGCCGTGGCGTACGGCCCGCTCCTATGAGAGTGGGGGAAATCACACTCCACTCGCGGAAGGTAAATTGCGAAGCGGTCATATGCACACACAATAATCTTAACATCTCTTTTCCTTAATCATATTCTTCCAGATTATCAAGTTTCACAAACCTCAAGGAAAACATACTACTTATAACAGGAATTCATAACATATATTTCATTACAAGGAAGAATATAAAGCATGATGTGGTCCTAACTACCCGGACGTAACAATAATAGTCGCTACGTACGGACTCTCGTCACTTTGTACGTACGTAGCCCCCAAAATAATTACACATAGCATACACATCACCTATGGGGACAGTTCCCTCTTACAAGGTTAGAAAGGAGACTCACCTCGTGTCGAATCTACCTCTCGGACCAAGAATGCGCCCGAAACTCTAAACTCTACACCCGAAGACTCGTAACTAGACAAATGTTATAGAATTATATCAATTCATGCTCAAAGTAGGGGAATTATCCTATTTATTCAATAATTCAACATTCTTGAAGAACCCCCAAATTTCAACCCTGGGCCCGCACGCTCGGATTCTGATAATTCTCGAAGAAATCACTCACCCATAGCCTAAGGATCATTAATATGCGATTTCTACTTGAATTCATAACCATAAACGAACAATTCACCAATTTTTCTCAATAAACCTAAGTACTACCCAAATTCTTGATTTTCAATGATTTAGTAGGGAATTTAACTAGTAATTCATGTTTGAAACTAGTATAAGAGTGGAATTAACTTACCTCTTTAGTAGCTAGGTCGTGGGATATTTTCTTTAAGCTTCCAAGTCTCTAATGGTGGTGGAAAAATGAAAGAAGGGGGTGAAATCTCGTATTTTAAAGAAAGTGCACTGCCCAGCTGCCCCTTCATCGCGATCGCGATAAGGGTCCCGTGATCGCGAAGGCCAATGGCCCAGGCCCCTGAGGCCCTTCTATGCGAATGCGGTAGGGGGCTCCGCGATCGTGAAGGCTAGCCAACTAGACCTCTGTGAATGCGGTGGATATCGTGCAAACGTGAAGAGTAAACGGGCCTGGTCCCGTCCCACCACTATGCGAACGCGGAGACAAAGGTGCGATCGCGAAGGTCAGGGATCCAACCCATCGCAAACGCGGGGAGGAGGGTGCGATCACGAAGTTCAGGGACCCAACACATCGCTATCGCGGAGGGAAATTCGTGAACGCATAGAACATTTGGCCGCCTAGCCCCACTCCTTCTTCGCGAATGCGGCCCCCCTTCCGCGATCGCGAAGAAGGAAACCAGATAAAGAAATTTCTGGTTTCTTGACTTTAGCTTTCGGGGGTCCAAAACTCACCCGAGCCCCTCGGGACCCCGTCCAAAGGCACTGGAAAGTCTGTATTCATGATACGGACTCGCTCGAATTTCCGAAACGTGAAAAACAACATCAAAACTAAAAATTCGACCCCAAAACCAAATTGAATCAAACTCAAGAACTTCAAGTTCTTGATTTCTATAATTATGCGCCAGACCGACCTATACTACTCGGAATGACTTCAAATTTTGCAAGCATGTCATGAATGACATATTAGAACAATTCCAAATCTCAGAATTATGTTCGGACCTCGATAACATAAAATCATGTTCCAAGCCAAATTTTAAACTTAAGGAAATCCTGATTTTCATATTGGGCGCCAAAATGCTCCCGGATCATCGAAAACCCGTCTCGAACATAGGTCCAAGTCCGAAATCATCATACGAAGCTATTGAAACTGTCGGAAGTCAATTCCGAGGTCGTTTGCTAAAAATGTTTACCGAAGTCAAACTTGGCCAAAAAGGCCAACCTTAAGGAACTAAGTGTTCCTATAGCACCCTAAACACATCCAAATCCCGAACCACCCGTCCCTGCAAGTCATAAATCACATGAAGCTGCTATGAGAAGTCTCACTTAGGGGAACGGGGTCCTAATATGCAAAACGACTGGTCAGGTCGTTACACATTCGGTCCATGTTCTAGACCTACAATGCAATGCAATGATTTTTAAATCTAAAGCTCACCACACAGTGCACATAAAATGATGAGATCGATTTTGTTCTTACCGTAATTGTAAGCATGAAAAGTTTCAAGCATTACTAAGGCACATTTAAGGGGTACCACAGGTATCTATGGTTTACCACGATGCTGACCCTCTCCATCATACAAAATTTACACTTGTTATTTTCCTATGCACACTCCTAACTATGTTGGTACAAATCAAGTAAATATTTGTGTAAGATTATTTAATTTTTTTATTTTTATACATGGGGCCAAACACGAGAATGAGTTCCCCTTTCTGAATTGTTTTTGGATTTTGACTTAATAATCTTTTTGGTGAATTTAATAAATGTAATCGAACCTAAAAAAGGTTCTTGCTTGACTTTCTTTTTCGATTTTTGATAAGTGATCCCTAGGAGGGTTTTTGATCTCTCTTTTTGTGTTGAATTTTCGGAAGGTGAGATCGATCTTGGGAAGAGTCCTTCATTTTTTTTTACTTTAAAAATGAGATCGTACCCGAAGGTTGCCTACGTATAACGTTTAAATGAGAATCATACCAAACATAGTTAAATAATATTAGAAATAGAAAGAATTTTTCTTTTTTATTTTTTTTTATTTTGTTTTTACTTTCCTCAAGGAGGACTTATAAAGGGATATGTTTTTAGATTTTGATGTGTCAAGGAAAGACTTATAAGATGACTATATATATATATATATATATATATATATATATCTTGATTTCTATTTGATTTTGTAAGTAATCTTTTAATGAATATCTTCGGTCAACTGTGACCCATGCATCCAAACTTAACCGATTCGTCCAGCTAAGGACGAGAATCAAGTACACATAGTTCGTTAAGATTAGATATAAAGGAGGATGTTTTGGATTTTTCTTTGAATTTCCTCAAGAAGATTTATAAAGAGTAAAATATTTTTTAAATTTTTTTTACTTTGAGAAATGTTCTTTTTGTAAAGATCTTTGGTCAACTGTGATCCAAATGGCTAGACTTGATGGGCTCGTCCAACTAAGGACGAGGAAAACATGACACATTCAAGGTTTCCCACATATCTTAACACAAGATCAACAATCAGGTGGTGTAGTTTGCGAAGGTTAGAGATAAATAGAGGATATTTTGAATTTTTTTAATTTCAAGGAAGACTTATCAAGAGGAAAATAATTTTTGATTTTGATTTTAAAGTCTCCATTTACTCTCTTCTTATTCTCCGGATAATATTTTTGTCCGTCACTTTATTCTAAAAACTTCAACAAAACGTTCTTTCACTTTTAGCTCCCCTTGCTGCATCTCACCGGCTCTTCGGGACGCCTAACATTCTCCTTTTTTTTTACTAGGGACTGGAGAAAAACTAAGGTAAATATTTATCTCTTCTTGGATTCCACTACCCAGCGTCTAAAATTTCTGAACATTTTGATATTAATATCTGGCTATACAATTCTAGAACGCACCATCTAGTTTTCTCTTGCAAGGAGAACTATTACCAAATTTCACCATCTTTCAGAAATGTTAGCTAGTGATAACAATCCATCCACCATTTTTTGTTTACTCTAACCCCATCTGGATCCTTATATCATATCCTTCTTTTAAACTATATATGTTGGCTCACATAGGGCATAATTGAGATGGTTGTGGTCAATTGTATATACATATGTTACTGTTTAAGGTAAAAATGCTTATATTTCTTTGCCTGAATTGTAAATAATGATAATCATCATTAACTAGGTACGTCGTGCGCTTCTTCATCTTGCTTCTTTTACTTGTCAAAACTTGTATCGACCTTCTGATTCTCTGATTTATTTTACCATATGAGTGGATAGATATTCTTGTCTTAGGGGTCCTTATCAAGAAGCTTACCTATCTTAGTACACACATGATCTGCTGAAAACTTCACATCTACTCATCAAAAGCATGATGAGTAAAAGACTATACTAGACATGATTTGTATCGTTGTATTACAAATCATGATTTGTATCGTAATAATTTTTTTTAGGAGATTGAATTCTTAAAACTGAGCTCTACCACACGATCTAGAGTAAGAATAAATATTGATAATCCTAAATGCCCTGTAGTGTGGTGCGAAACACACCAATAAACAAGACTCTACTAGAAATGACTTCTACACTCCCTAGGACAAAACTGCTCTAATAGCACTTTTGTCACGACCAAAACTGTAGGGCCGCGACGGGAAACCGGTGCCTAACTTAACCGATTACCAACGTAATGTATCTTTTTTATCATATTATCATGGGTAAATGAACTGGAAAGGCTCTCATGAGATAACTAGAATTAAACATAAGATAATCGTAACGACTCGACCGGTTGTTTTGCGTAATCGGAGCTCGTTTCCCTAAACGAAACTTCCCACAGTAGATAATTGTGATTTATGACTTGTGGGGATGGGTGGTTCGGGATTCGTAAGTGTTTCGAGAAGTATAGGAACACTTAGTTCCTTAAGGTTGGCCATTTTGGCCAAGTTTGACTTCAGTCAACATTTTGAGAAAATGACATCGGAATCAAGTTTCGACGGTTCTGGTATCTTCGTATGATGATTTCAGACTTGTACGTATGTCCGGAATGGGTTTTGGATGACCCGAGAGCGTTTCGACGCTAAATAGCGAAAATGGAGTTTCCTTAAGTTCATAATTTGGTTTGGAACGTCTTTTTGTGTTATCAAGGTCCGAACGAAATTCCGAGACCGGGAATAGTTCCGTTATGTCCTTTATGACTTTATTGAAAAATTTGGTGTCACTCCGGGTAGTATAGGTCGGTTCGGTGCATTAAAACTGAATTCAAGAACTTAAAGTTCTTAAGTTTGATCCTAGGGGGTTTTGAGGTGTGATTTTGAGTTTTAGCGTTATTTTGGGTGTTCCAAAGGATCGAGCGAGTCCATAATATGATTTAGGACTTGTTGGTATATTTTGACGGGGGATCGGGTTGGCCCAGGTACCTATCAGGCACCAATCGAGGCAAAAAACCAGCAGCCTTAACTGCTGGTGCACCTGAATTATGTGACCGCAGGTGCGGTTGCCCAGTCGTAGGTGCGAGACCGCTCCTGCGTTCCAGGCCTCGCAGGTTCCGCCCTAGGGGAGAAGGTCCATTATCGCAAGTGCGGATATGATTCCGCAGGAGCGGAGCCGCAAGTGCAGGCCTCCCTCCGAAGGTGCGATCCCAGGTCTTCTTGGCCACCTCCGCAGGTGCGAGCCTTGGCTCGTAGGTGCGGTCCTCGAGCTGCAGGTGCGAAATCACTGATGTCAGTGAGTTCTTTAAACACAGGACTTAACCATTTTTCACCCCACTTCTTCCTCCATTGTCGACTTTGGGATCTTGAGAGGGAGCCACTCAAATGTTGGTTAAATACATCAATTCCTAGGTAGATTAACACCCTAATTAGTGTAAATCAAGGGTTAGAGTAGAAACCTAGGGCTTGAGGAATTTTAGGGAATTTCCCCACTTATCTACCATGAAATCATACAAAAATCATATATTAATGATCCTTAGGCTATGGGTGAGTGTTTCCTTCGAGAAATTTTGGAATGCGAGTCTGCGGGCTTGGGGGTGAATTTTGGGATTTCTTCAATAATGATGAATTTACTAAATAAGTAGGAGAATTTTCATACTTTGATTATGAATTGATCTATTTGTACAACATTTGGCTAGTTTCGAGTCCTCGGGTGTAGAGTTCGGAGTTTTGGGCACGTTCTTGGTCCGAGAAATAGATTCGACACGAGGTGAGTCTTCTTTTCAACCTTGTAAGAGGGAATTGTACCCATAGGTGATGGTAAATGATTGAAATGTCCTTACTTGCGGGGGCTACGCTCGCACGAGGTGACGAGAGTCCGTGCGTAGCTACTACTATGTTATGTCGGGTAGTTTTTAGGGCACACAAGCATGCTCTTTTGTGCTTTGCATGTATTCCTACTTGTAGGTGAGTTGCTTATTATCCTTGAATTGGCATGAGAATATTAGGAATTTATGTTCAAAAACTTCATTTGTTTGAGTTCTCGACTCCAAGTATAATCTCTGTTAAACTACTAAGTTCCTGATAAATTCTGTGTATGTATACGAACACCCGCGTCGCATGTATGATTCGTGAGCGGGGTAGCCTATCATTATGTCAACCGCGTCGCATGTTCGATTTGCGAGCGGGGTAATAGATGCATCTATGGTTCGAGTCGTTCGACCCTCGGCAATGCAAATTTATTTTTGCGTCGCTTCGGCCGTACACTTCGGCATACTATGTGCTATGTATTTGGCTGAGAATCTTGTTATTATTAAATAAATTGCTTCATGTGGAAGGGGAACTCGGGACTTTTGTTATAATTGCTATTTGACTCATGAGAATAAGTTGCAGTTTTATATAATTGATACTTCATGCCTTAGTGATTTCCATGACTACTATTCTTGTCTAGATTTATTCAATCATATTATTTGTTATTGACCCTAGTAAGTATCACGTCTACCTCTCGTCACTACTTCTTCGACGATGCTCCGGGACACCGTTTTGTTTTGAAAATCCCAAACCGAGGAAAATTTGACTCCGTTTTTATTTGTCTGCGACCAAAAATCAGAGTAAGGAATTCTGTTAACCCGGGAGAAGGTGTTAGGCATTCCCGAGTTCCGTGGTTCTCGCCAGTCGCTTAACTATTATTATTTGGCCTAAGTTATCTTATTGTTTTACGTGTTTTAACCCATTGTTCATTTACCCTTATAAATTTTAGCCGCTTTTGACATTTATGGATTTATCTCAAAAAACAAGTCACGAGGACGTGCACTTGTCTGCTTTTGGACATGTTACAATTACGTCACATAAAATGCACCCGCAATTGCAACATGTGATTTTAATATAGTTTGAAGTTGAAGTCGGGGACATGAGTTGTCGCACCCGAGTGTGGATTACGTAGTCAAAACTAATGACGGTTTTATAATTTCTATTTGAGGCGATATTCGATTATTCTTTTATTCTTTCAATTTTTGAAGGAGTATTTCAGTTTTAGAATCAATTAGGACGTTTACGGATTTATCTTGGACAAGTTACGATGGCGTACACTTGTTGTTTTTGAGCACATGGCGAACACGTCACATGAAATGCACCCATGGTTGCTATATGTGTTTTATTAGTTGTTTGGAGTTGAGGGTCGGGGGCATGAGTTTCCACTCCCGAATGTAATTTATGGTAATTTGAGGTAATGGTCGATTTTTATCAAATTTCAAAGTAAAGGTATCATTCTACCTAGAAGATCATAAAAATGGTATTCATTAGCCTAAAGACAGCATCTTTCGGGCTATGGCCATATTTTAGCCCCAAATTATTTCAACTCTTTTGGCCAATCCTGTTTATGACTAATTTTGATAAAAGAGATACATGGTTTGACTAGACGATTACATGAGGGATTCCAAGGAGATAAAACATGCCAGCATACTTCGAATCACATGATGATAAGTAAACTTGAATATCATATCAAGGCAAATTGTTCTAGAACTCAAAACACCACTACAATTCATCTAAATCTGATTCCTGGATGTATTATATTTGTTTTGATTTATACACATGGAATAAAGTTGTTGCCTATAAGAATACATCCATTCTACCCAATTCACATGTCATTCTGTCTCACAATCTTACATCTGACGAAAACGTATACAATTTCAGAGCTAGGAGAAAGAGAACTCGAGATTCCTAAAAAAATTTAGCAAGGTCTAACCATTTTTTGTTTTGCCTGAATACATAGCTTTGCTGAAAACTGTATACTAATCCATGCCATGATCATATTGACACTATGATACAGCGGGGGATAAGTGTTCAATCTATTATACATGGCCTTGTTCGGCCAAATAATTACTGACTCCAGTAGACTGTTATAAGCATGCTGGTTTCGATGGGAGTTTTAGGGGGTCCAAACAAATCTAAAAAAAACATAAGCATTTAAGGTCTCTGTAATGACCCAAAAGCATCATCCTGTATTAATTTAGCCAAAACTATGTTCCGAGGCCCCGAAAGTCTCCGTTAATCTCACCTCAATATGCGTGCCCAGCCCAAGCGCGTAGCCGGGAAGCCTTTATGTGGAAATTTGATAATAAGTTGAAATTATATAATTAATTTGGATAAAGTTGACTTTGGTCAAAATTTTTGGTAAATGAACCCGGACCCATGATATGACGGTCCCGGAGGGTCCGTAGGAAAATATGGGACTTGGGCGTATGCCCGGAATCAAATTCCAAGGTCCTGAGTCTGAGAAATGAATTTTAAAAGAAAATTGTTTTCTGAAAACAATAGAGACTTTTGAAAAGGAACTTTGATGTGATATCTATGTTACCGGGCCTGTATTATGGTTCCGGAACCCGGAACATGTTCAATATGTGTTATATGAGTTATCTGTAAAAATCGGTGTAAAACGGACTTAATTTGGCGTGTTTCAAATAGAAAATGGAATATTTGAGCTTTATGATGTTTTGAGGAAATTATATAGATTTTGGAGTTTAATTCTTCGTTTTTGATGTTATTTTGGTGGTTTTATTACTTGAATAAGTTCATAGGATGTTTACGAGGAAGTGTGTATATTTGGTTTCGAGCCCCGAGGGCTCGGGTGAATTTCGGGTTGGTCTCGGGGTGTAAAAACTTAGGAAAAATCTAGTTTTCTTTTGAGCTGTTGCTGGTGTTCTACGATTTGCTCTATGCGATCGCGTAGGTCCCTCTGCGATCGCATAGAGCTAGGTATAGGGTTCGCGATCGCATAGAGGTATAGGAGGTCTGGGCGGGGCGCTGTCTAGGTACTCTTCGCGATCGCGATCCCATAGGGTGGAGTCCTTGAACTATGCGATTGCAGTCACTTGTTCGCGATCGCAGTGAGGGGTGATCCCAGGTTCTTCTTCGCGATCACATTCTTTCAGCCACGATCGTAGAGCGTAGGGACCAGACTCTTTGCGATCGCATACCCATCCCCGCGATCGCGATGCACCTTTTCGCCCAGTTATTTTAGAAGCTCCAAAACAAAATACTATTACGGGAATATCACTTTTTCACCATCTTCTTTCTCTCCAAGACCCCATAGGCGATTCTCAAGCGAGTTTTCTTCCATAGACACTTAGGTAAGCGATCCTAACACTAATTGCTTCCATTTTCCTTCATCAATCACTAGAATCTAGGGCTAAAATCATGAAATCAAGGTAGAAATTAGGGGTTTTGGGTAGAGCTAGGGTTTATGGGCTTTTTGGGAATTCAACCTCGTTTTGGTGTCGGATTCCAAAACAAATTGTATATTCAGGCTCATGGGAGAATGGGTGAACTGGTTTTGGTCTGAACCTCGTGTTTGGACCAAGCGGGCCCGGGGTCGAATTTTGGTATTTTTGGAAGAATGTTGGGAAATGCATAATTAGGCTTTGGGATTGAATTATTGAGTCATTATTGATGTTATCAAGTTAATTATGTCTAGATACTATCGTTTCTGAGTCGGATTCGAGAGGAAAGGTAGTGTTAGAGGCCTGACTTGTATTTTTGTAGCTGAGGTAAGTGTCTGGCCTAACTTTGGTGAGGGAATAGGTATTGAGAATTATGTGATACTTGTATTATCATGTTCAATGCATAGGCGAGGTGACGAGTACCTATGCATTGTTGTCAAGCATGCTCGTGAGTCTATTTTGATGAATTACTTGTTATTACTCCCATATTCGTTGTGTTATGAAGTAGTTTCTTTTGGGAAGTTGATTATTCGTTAAATATTCTTGTCGAAGAACTTGTGATATGATGGTTCGGTTGAGGACCCAATTCTTTAAGTGATATACTCGAAGATATCGGTTATATCTGGGACCCTTGCCGGGCAATGTTGTTATATTGACTGATATTTCCCCTTGCTGGGTGGTTATGATTTGTACTTTCACTGTGTTGCATTCCTTGACAAGTTGTTATTTGTTGTTGATTTGGTGAGGAAGAGAGTAAAGCACGAAGGGTGATGCCGTGTATTCATCTCATTCATTGCATAGTGAGGAAGAGAGTAAAAGCACGAAGGGTGATGCTGTGTCATGATTTACATTGCTTTACATTATACATTGCATAGAGAGGAAGAGAGTAAAAGCACGAAGGGTGATGCCGTGCCATGATTTACATTGCTTTACATTATAGATTGCATAGTGAGGACGAGAGTAAAAGCACGAAGGGTAATGTCGTGCCATGATTTACATTGCTTTACATTATACATTGCACAGTGAGGAAGAGAGTAAAAGCACGAAGGGTGATGTCGTTCCATGATTTACATTGTTTTACATTATACATTCCATAGTGAGGAAGAGAGTAAAAGCAGAAGGGTGATGCCGTGCCATTATTTACCTTGCTTTCATTCATACTTATTAAGTTATTATTCTTGTTGATTTGTTTCCTTGTATTCTGCTATTTGTTCAGTTATTCATTTTTATCTCTCACTTGTTACCCCCATTTATTTCCCTCGTATCACCATGCTTATCTGTTTATTCCTGCTCTTTTCCATGTTATATATTGTAGAGTCGTACAGGTAAATGATTGTTGTCAGGTCTAGCCTCGTCACTACTTCGACCGAGGTTAGGCTCGGCACTTACTCAGTACATGGGGTCGGTTGTACTGATGCTACACCTGCACCTCTTTATGTTGTGCAGATTACGCAGCCGGACCCAGTGGACATTGACAGAGGGAGTGTCCTTCAGTCCACACCGGAGACTTCAAGGTAGACCTGAAGACGCCCGTGAGCCTTTGGCGTCACCTCTATCCTTATCCTTCAGTTCTGTCTTGTATTCTTTATAGTTCAAAGACAATTTATGTATTTATTTCTCAGACCTTTGTACTTAGCAATATCATAGACCGTTCGTGAGTTAGTGACTCCAGTTTCTGGGTTATGTTTAACGTGATAGGTTTTGAGATTTATCATTTAGATCTGAATTTACATAACTTTCGTATTTTAAATATAATTGTCCTATCTCTTCCTGCTTATTTTAGTGTTAATAAGTTAATATAATTAATACGTTGGCTTGTCTAGAGGGTTCAACGTTAGGCGCCATCACGGCCTGAAGGTGGGATTTCGGGTCGTGACAAGTTGGTATCAGAGCTCTAGGTTGGGGATGGATTGCTTATCCCCCATATTATGCTATTCTGGATTGTCATGCCAAGACAGTGACCTTGGCCTTGCCAAGGGTACCTCGTTTGGAGTGGACGGGGACTCCTATTCATTCTTCTGGTAGATTTATTTCTTATATGAAGGCTCGGCGCATGGTCGAGAAGGGTTGTTTGGCCTATTTGTCCTATGTTCGTAATTCTAGTGCTGAGGTTCCCTCTATGGAGTCTGTGCTGGTGGTACGTGAGTTTCCAGAGGTATTCCCTGCTGACCTGCCAGTTATGCAACCCGACAGGGATATTGATTTTTGTACTGAGGTAGCTCAGGGCACTCAGCCTATTTCTACTCTGCCATATCGTATGGCCCCGCCTGAGTTGAAGGAGTTGAAGGAATTGAAGGAGCAGTTGCAGGATTTGTTGGATAAAGGCTTCATTAGGCCTAGTGTTTCTCCTTGGGGTGCTCCAGTGTTGTTTATCAAAAAGAAAGATGGCTCGATAAGGATGTGTATTGACTACCGGCAGTTGAATAAGGTTACTATTAAGAACAAGTATCCTTTGCCGAGGATTGATGATCTATTTGACCAGCTTCAGGGTGCTACAGTTTTCTCCAAGATAGACTTGAGGTCTGGTTACTATCAGCTGAGGATTAGGGCTTCTGATGTCCCTAAGACAGCCTTTCGCACTCGTTATGGGCACTATGTGTTTTTGGTGATGTCTTTTGGGTTGACTAATGCGCCCGCTGCATTCATGGAGTTGATGAACCGAGTGTTCAGGCATTATTTGGACTCGTTCGTTATTGTTTTCGTTGATGATATATTTATATACTCTCGCAGCCGAGAGGAGCATGAGCAACACCTTAGAGTCGTCCTCCAGACTGTGAGGGACAGTCAGTTGTATGCCAAATTCTCCAAGTGTGAGTTTTGGTTGAGTTCGGTTACATTTCTAGGCCATGTGGTTTCATCAGAGGGTATTCAAGTGGATCCCAAGAAGATTTCAGCTGTCACAGATTGGCCCAGGCCCACTTCAGCTACAGAGATTCGGAGCTTCTTAGGCTTAGCTGGTTATTATCGCCCATTTGTAGAGGGCTTTTCATCTATCGCAGCCCCGATGACCAGGTTGACCAAGAAGAGTGCTCAGTTTAGGTGGTCTGATGAGTGTGAGGCGAGCTTTCATAAGCTCAAGACATCCTTGACCACGACACCAGTGTTAGTTTTGCCCACGGGTTCAGGACCGTATACTGTGTATTGTGATGCTTCACGGGTTGGGCTTGGTGCAGTGTTGATGCAGGATGGCAAAGTTATAGCCTATGCTTCTCGTCAGTTGAAGATTCATGAGAAGAACTATCCAGTTCATGATTTGGAGCTTGCAGCAATTGTTCATGCAATTAAGATTTGGAGGCACTATCTGTACGGGAGGCCATGTGAGGTGTTCACGGACCATAAGAGCTTGCAGTATCTGTTCAGACAGAAGGAGTTGAACATGAGGCAGAGGAGATGGTTAGAATTGCTTAAGGATTATGATATCACCATTCTTTATCATCCGGGGAAGGCCAATGTGGTGGCCGATGCTTTGAGCCGGAAGTTAGTCAGTATGGGAAGTCTAGCTTATGTATCAGTCAGGGAGAGACCTCTTGCTTTGGATGTTCAAGCTTTAGCCAACCGATTTGTGAGACTGGAGATTTCTGAGTCTGGTAGTGTGTTGTCCCGTACCGTAGCCCGTTCTTCATTGTATGATCGTATTCGTGCCAGGCAGTATGATGATTGTCATTTGTGTGTTCTCAGACATACGGTTCGGCACGGAGGTGCCACCAAGGTCACAGTTGATGATGAGGGAGTCTTGAGGATGCAGGGTCGTATTTGTGTACCCGATGTTGATGTCATTCGTGAGTTGATACTCTAGGAGGCACATAGTTCCCGATATTCTATTCATCTAGGCGCCGCAAAGATGTACCAGGACTTGCGACAGCACTATTGGTGGCGTAGGATTAAGAAGGACATTGTAGCACATGTCGCTCGGTGCTTGAACTGTCAGTAGGTTAAGTACGAGCACCAGAGACCCGATGGTTTGATGCAGTAGATTCATCTTCCTGAGGGGAAGTGGGAGCGTATTACCATGGACTTCGTAGTTGGGCTCCCACCAACTCAGAGGATGTTCGATGCAGTGTGGGTCGTTGTGGATAGGCTGACCAAGTCAACGCACTTCATCCCAGTATCAGTTTCGTATTCAGCAGAGAAGTTCGCAAAGATTTATATGAGAGAGATTGGTAGATTGCATGGTGTGCCCATATCCATTATATCAAACCGAGGTACTCAGTTTACCTCCCACTTCTGGAGAGTATTTCAGCGAGAGTTGGGCACACAAATTGATTTGAGCACAGCATTTCATCCCCAGACGGACTGACAGTCCGAGCGTACTATTCAGATTTTGGAGGATATGTTGCGGGCTTGTGTCATTGACTTTGGTGGTTCATGGGACCAGTTCTTGCCTTTAGCTGAGTTTGCCTAAAACAACAGCTATCAGTCAAGCATTCAGATGGCTCCGTATGAGGCGTTGTATTGTAGACGGTGTCGGTCTCCAGTCAGATGGTTTGAGCCGGGATAGGCTAGATTGTTGGGTTCTGAGTTAGTCCAGTATGCCTTGGACAAGGTGAAGATCATTCAGGATAGACTTCGTACAGCTCAGTCCAGGAAAAAGAGTTATGCGGATCGCAGGGTTCGAGATTTGGCATTCATGATAGGAGACCGGGTATTTCTTCGAGTGTCGCCTATGAAGGACGTGATGAGGTTCGGGAAGAAGGGCAAGTAGAGCCCTAAGTACATTGGTCCATTTGAGATTTTAGACAAGGTAGGAGAGGTGTCCTACAGACTTGCCTTGCCTCCGAGTTTATCAGTCGTGCACTCAGTGTTTCATGTATTTATGCTCCGGAGGTATACTGCAAATCCATCTCATGTTCTTGACTTCAACGGTGTCCAGTTGGACAAGGATTTGACTTACGAGGAGGAGCCGGTAGCCATATTAGCTAGGCGGGTTCGTCAGTTGAGATCCAAGAGTTATCCTTCGGTTCGTGTTCAGTGGAGAGTTCAGCCTGTTGAGGCAACTACCTGGGAGTCTGAGTCCGATATGCGAAGCCGATATCCCCACCTTTTCCCCGATTCAGGTACCTTTCTATGTCCGTTCGAGGACGAACGTTTGTTTTAGAGGTGGAGATTGTGATGACCCAAAAGGATCATCCTGTGTTAATTTAGCCAAAACTATGTTCAAAGGCCCCGAAAGCCTCAGTTAATCTTACCTCGATATACGTGCACATCCCGGGCGCGTAGCCGGGAAGCCTTTATGTGAAAATTTGATAATAAGTTGAAATTATATAATTAATTTGGATAAAGTTGACTTTGGTCAACATCTTTAGTAAACGGACCTGGACACGTGATGTAACGGTCCCGGAGGGTCCGTAGGAAAATATGGGACTTGGGCGTATGTCCGGAATCGAATTTTTAAAGAAACTTATTTTCTGAAAATAATAGAGACTTTTGAAAATGAACTTCGATGTGAAATCTGTGTTACCGGGCCCGTATTATGGTTCCGGAGCACGGAACAGGTTCAATATGTGTTATATGAGTTATCTGTAAAAATCGGTGTAAAACAGACTTAATTTGACGTGTTTCGAATAGAAAATGGAATATTTGAGCTTTATGATGTTTTGAGGAAATGATACAGATTTTGGAGTTTAATTCTTCGTTTTTGATGTTATTTTGGTGGTTGTATTACTTGAATAAGTCCGTAGGATGTTTACGAGGGTGTGTGTATATTTGGTTTCGAAACCCGAGGGCTTGGGTGAATTTTGGGTAGGCCTCGGGGTGTAAAAACTTAGGAAAAATATGGTTTTTTTTAGCTATTTCTGGTGTTTTACGATTTGCTCTATGCGATCGCGTAGGTTCCTCTGCGATCGCATAGAGCTAGGTGTAGGGGTCGCGATCGCATAGAGGTATAGGAGGTCTGGGCGGGGGGCTGGCTAGGTACTCTTCGCGATCGCATGGTCTAGTTCGCGATCGCATAGGGTGGAGTCCTTGAACTATGCGATCGCAGTCACTTGTTCGTGATCGCAGTGAGGGGGGATCCCAGGTTCTTCTTCGCGATCGCATTCTTTCAGCCGCAATCGCAGAGCGTAGGGACCAGACTCTCCGCGATCGCATACCCATTCTTGCGATCGCGATGCACGTTTTCGCCCAGTTATTTTAAAAGATCCAAAACAGAATACTATTACGGGATTATCACTTTTTCACCATCTTCTTCCTCTCCAAGACCCCATAGGCGATTCTCAAGGAGTTTTCTTCCATAGCCACTTAGGTAAGTGATCCTAACACTAATTTCTTCCATTTTCCTTCATCAATCACTAGAATCTAGGGCTAAAATCATGAAATCAAGGTAGAAATTAGGGGTTTTGGATAGAGTTAGAGTTTATGGGCTTTTTGGGAATTCAACCTCGTTTTGGGGTCGGATTCCAAAATAAATTGTATATTCGGGCTCGTGGGGGAATGGGTGAACGGGTTTTGGTCCGAACCTCGTGTTTGGACCAAGCGGGCCCAGGGTGGAATTTTGGTGTTTTTGGAAGAATGTTGGAAAATGCATAATTAGGCTTTGGGATTGAATTATTGAGTCATTATTGATGTTATCAAGTTAATTATGTCTAGATACTATCGTTTCAGAGTCGGATTCGAGAGGAAATGCGGTGTCAGAGGCTTGTCTTGCATTTTGGGAGCCGAGGTAAGTGTCTGGCCTAACTTTGGTGAGGGAATATGTATTGATTCATATGTGCTACTTGTATTATCATTATCAATGCATAGGCGAGGTGACAAGTACCTATGCGTTGTTGTCAAGCATGCCCGTGAGTCTATTTTGATGAATTACTTGTTATTACTCCCATATTCGTTGTGTTATGAAGTAGTTTCTTTTGGGAAGTTGATTATTCGTTAAAAGTTCTTGTCGAAGAACTTGTGATATGATGGTTCGGTTGAGGACCCAATTCGTTAACTGATATACTCGAAGAGATTGGTTATACCTGAGACCCTTGCCGGGAAATGTTGTTATATTGACTGATATTTCCCCTTGCTGGGTGGTTATAATTTGTACTTTCACTATGTTGCATTCCTTTCCAAGTTGTTATTTGTTGTTGAATTTGGTGAGGAAGAGAGTAAAGCACGAAGGGTGACGCCGTGTATTCATCTCATTCATTGCATAGTGAGGAGGAGAGTAAATGTACGAAGGGTGATGCCGTGCCATGATTTACATTGCTTTACATTATACATTGCATAGTAAGGAAGAGAGTAAAATCACGAAGGGTGATGCCGTGCCATGATTTACATTGCTTTACATTATACATTGCATAGTGAGGAAGAGAGTAAAAGCACGAATGGTGATGTCGAGCCATGATTTACATTGCTTTACATTATACATTGCATAGTGAGGAAGAGAGTAAAAGCACGAATGGTGATGTCGAGCCATGATTTACATTGCTTTACATTATACATTGCACAATGAGGAAGAGAGTCAAAGCACGAAGGGTGATGCCGTGCCATGATTTACATTATTTTACATTATACATTCCATAGTGAGGAAGAAAGTAAAAGCACGAAGGGTGATGTAGTGCCATTATTTACCTTGCTTTCATTCATACTTATTAAGTTATCATTCTTGTTGATTTGTTTCCTTGTATTCTGCTATTTGTTCAGTTATTCATTTTTATCTCTCACTTGTTACCCCCATTAATTGCCCCCGTATCACCATGTTTATATGTTTATTCCTGCTATTTTCCATGTTATATATTGTAGAGTCGTACAGGTAAATGATTGTTGTCAGGTCTAGCCTCGTCACTACTTCGACCGAGGTTTGGCTCGGCACTTACTCAGTACATGGGGTCGGTTATACTGATGCTACACCTGCACTTCTTTATGTTGTGCAGATTACGCAGCCGGACCCAATGGACATTGACAGAGGGAGTGTGCTTCAGTCCACACCGGAGACTTCAAGGTAGACCCGCAGACGTCCGTAGGCCTTGGCGCCACCTCTATCCTTATCCTTCAGTTCTGTCTTGTATTCTTTATAGTTCAAAGATAGTTTATGTATTTATTTCTTAGACCTTTGTATTTATCAATCTCATAGACCATTCGTGAGTTAGTAACTCCAGTTTCTGGGTTATGTTTAACGGGATAGGTTTCGACATTTATCATTTAGATCTGAATTTACATAACTTTCGTATTTTAAATATAATTGTCCTAGCTATTCCTGCTTATTTTAGTGTTAATAAGTTAATATAATTAATACGTTGGCTTGTCTAGCGGGTTCAACGTTAGGCGCCATCACGTCCTGAAGGTAGGATTTCGGGTCGTGACAGTCTCTTACACCCTAGGCTCAATGGACTTGGGTTGAGCTTAAGAAAAAGTTAGGGCATTTTGTAGATGTGGACTGGATCCTAATTTAGAAGCTAAAATTGAAAATAAAACGCTACTCTTGGTATATAACAGTATATTATTACAACCCATAACAGAGGGAAAGCCTGTTTTGCAAATGCTTACGAAAATACAAAAGAAATACAGGTTTATCAATAAATTTCAACCTAAACAGATATCCTAGACTTTGTTACTTTCGTTTAAGGGTGCTGATTCTGCTGATGCCTTCAGTCCAAAGAATTCAACACCTGCATTCTTCCACTGATTTTAAAACCAAATAACACCTGAGCAAACAAGTATATTAGGCACTTTTTAGAACCAAATCTGACCGATTATAGGGGTCAGATTTGATCCTAACCATGCTATACTACCTAAGGCTTTAAAGAAGAAACATAACATTTTTGTATTTCTGTGCACTTTTCTTGGGATGAATCTGACCATGATAAAGGTCAGATTCAGATCCAATAGTGCAAACTACTCAACACTTCAACTCTTTTCACATGGACAATGCTTAATCAAGATTTCAGCACATAAAGCAGGGACGTTCATACACGGCTCAATATCAAGTTTCGCACATAGATTCATACCAAAGGTGACTTAAACAAAACAAAAGATTCACGAAAAGAATAACATGCTTCAGGTCTAAGACTTTCATTCAATGTGAAGTGTTACATACCTTTAAGAGAAGAAATATGAAAGACCTGACCAAATAAAGGTCAGGCAGAGATAGAAAAACAACAAAAAGAAAGGAAGATCCAGGCAACAAACAACCAGCAGACATAGCTCCCACGAGAAATTAACCCATGTGAGTTCAAAGATCAAAATCCCAAAAAAAGCACGGAGGCTGAGAACCCAACAAGATACTTGATGAACCTTCTAAAAGAAATCATATTTTTCTACTAAGATTCTCGAAAATTTGTTTTTGAGCAGAAGTTATTCTATGTTTTTTCTGTGATTGTCAGCTTTTTCAGCAGTAAAAAATTGTCAAGAGAGAAAGTCCTCTTAATGGTGAAAGGTGTGTGTATATATAGAGGGATTTAGGATAGGATATTCTTAGCATATTCCTTATCCAATAGGCTTAAAATAGTACAATGGCAGCTGTCATTCTTATTTTTGGGATAGCTTCCCCTATTCTAGAACCTTCCTACCTATTAAAAGGCCCTTCTACCCTTAAAAAATGTGATTTCCTAAGTCTACATTACCCAATGTACCCCTTGGAGTCCCTGAATTTACCATTGGTTAATCAAGGTTAAACTCACTTGGGTTATCATTTAAACTTTGGTTAGTTAACCCTAGTTATGTTCTTTAGTTAACTATTAGTTGTCCTTAACTAAGGTTAGGTTAACTAATTAAGGGTTAATCGATTAGGTTCCTATTAGTTAACTAGGTTTAGCTTGTTAATTGATGTAAGTCAAACTTTGTTAATTGATATAAGTTAACTGATTTAGTTAATTCACCTCAATTAAAAATCAAAGACTTAACCAATTATTAAGCCTAGGTTAAATGATTTGTTTTAGTTAATTAAACCTAAACTAGTTATCTTAGACATATTTTAGGATTTAGTTAATTACTTAAGAGGTTACCAATTTAGGTTAACCTACTAATCAAGATGTCTTTTAGGGGATTATCATTAATCAAATTAATCTTAAGTTAATTCACGACCATTAAGTGGTTCTTTAATTAATTGGGTAATTAAACTAATTAACCTAATTATGACGTACTCAAGTAAAACATGAAGCAATTAGCCAAACAAGATGGTACTGCCTGAAGCAACGGCAGTAGATTCTAACAAATACATGAACAAAAGCAGTCGTAATAGATAATCTAATCAAAACGTGGCAAGGCATCACAGAAAAAATGCATATATCAAACTACGTTGATTATCATGATTGTCATGGAACCTTTATTACTAATTAACGGGGACTAACACATGATCAACATGAAATAAGTTCTGAGTTTGGTTAGAGACATTAAAAGTCTATCCGTGTAGGTTAGAGACATTAAAAGTCTTCAAGTCATCTTGTAGAAGAAATCTAGGGTTTCGGGTTTCTCAGATTATAATTTGAAGGAAATCGAATGGGGTTTTGGGGAAACTAACAACGGGAGGTGGTTGAGGGAAGGACGGGGATAAACTGGTGAGATTTTGATGTTGTTTGGTTGAGCTCCGCCGCCGGCAGGAGATTTCCGGCCGGCGGAGCAGGGTGGTTAGACGGCGGAGCCGGTGGGCTTAAGAGAGAAGGAAAAGAGACGGTGGGGGAGGGTATTAGACTTAGGTGAATGGGGGGGGGTATCTTTGGGAACAATTATATACTTAATGAGTGGTTAGTTTGGGACCGTTGGATCGAAAGGATCCAACGACTGGGATGAAAGGTGAATCAAAACGGGGTCATTTTGAGTCAGGCGCTGGGGCAGGCCGGGTGTTTTGGGCTGGGACGTTGGGGTGGTGTAGAGAAATGTTTTGGGCCTAGGTACTTCTTGGCCCAGGTTCGATTTTAGGCTTAAATAAACTAATTAATTAAACCCTCAATTAAATCAACACTTTAATAGAAATAGTAGTAATCAATTCTAACTTAATTTGTCTATTTACAGATTAATTAATTTTAAATACTCCTAATTAAATCCATAAAAATGATTAATTTTGAGGAATTAGTTGTCAAAACCATATTACATCGAATAATCATTATTCGTTTGTTATTTAATTTAAATAATTCTCCATGATATATGTGTAATTCCTTGATAATAATGATGTACCTAATTATGCAACCTTAATAATTTTTAAAAAATAATTATGATTATGTAATGCAAAAACAATTCACAAGTAACACTAAAATTCGACAAGATTTGGAAAAATTAATTTATTTTATTGGATTTTGTAGGAGTGTACGGTAGGTGAAAAATCATGCGCTCACAGCTGCCCCTCTTTGTTCGGAAACACGAAGTGTTTTCGGGAAAAGACAAAGTGAGCAACCATAAATGACTTCACCTATTCATATGTTCCATTGTGAAGCGCTTTTGAAAAGTTTGATCGAACCCTGCTTCAAAGGTTGCCTACATATCCTTGGCTATAAAGGAATCAAGTTAGTGTAGTTCTGGAATTTTTGGTAGCTGGGACTACCGAGTAACTGTGGTTTCACTGCGGTTGCTGCTGTTACTGATGTTACTGCTGCCGATCTTCTTATTACACCAAAGTAACAAGACAAAAGACTAACTAAACCTACCAGCCTCTAGTTACAAGATTCCTATCTAAGACTTGGTCTTGATGCTTGTTAGCTGCAGGTGCTGGTTTTGTCTTATCGTTCCTTAGATCTAGGCAGGATATACTGGACGGATGACTTCGACCTCGTCCTGAATAGTCCATGTCTTCCCCATTTCCTGCACTTTTGGATTTAATCTTCTCTTTCCCCTTTTTGTTTTATTATTTTGGATCGAAACTTCTTCTTTTGGTCGCCTGCATTCCCGTGTCCTAAAAATGTAATCTGCACAAAATTAGAACAAACGAACGGAATTTTCTGCCCCAATTTTTACTAGGAAAATTTCTTGAGTTATTGTAAGGAAATCTACACTATCTTGTTATTGAAAGCGATGAAAAGCTGGGAGAAGTACACCCGGAGTTATTGCAGACTAGGGAGTCGATGCCCTATATCTCAAAGCAAGATCAACTAGGGGTTGGAGACCCTATGTTGCAAAATGAAATCAGCTAGGGATTGTATACGTTATGCTGGAAAATGAAAAGCATCAGTCAGGGAGTGTATACCCTTAATTGGAAAAGCAAAGCATCAATTAGGGAGTGTATACCCTTAATTGGAAAAGTAAATCATCAATTAGGGAGTGTATACCCTTAATTGGCACCGACTAGGAAGCGTGTGCACCCATTTCGGTAAAAGAAAACCAATTAAGGAGTGTATACCCTTAATTGGAAAAGCAAAGCATTACCCTTCATTGGAAAAGGAAAACATCAATTAGGGAATGTATACTCTTAATTGGAAAAGCAGATCATCAATTAGGGAGTGTATACCCTTAATTGGAAAAGTAAAACATCAACTAGGGAGTGTGACACGACCCAAAATCGGTCCAGGTCGTGATGGCGCCTAACGGTGGCGTTAGGCAAGCCAACGAA
>ML287231.1:7243-25262 GCA_005239495.1 Nicotiana undulata
CCCCCAAAAAAAAAAAAAAAAAAAAAAAAAAAAATATATATATATATATATATATAGGGCCTATATTTATGCCAAATGTGTTAAAAGCCATGTATAGCAGCCCCCAAAAATAATAACCAATAAATCGTATATTTTCATTTATTTATTAATGTATATAATTTATAAAAATTTATTTATTTGACTAGTGAATATAATTATTTTTTATCGATCAACCAATTGTATAACTTGCCCTTTTTTACGGTTTTACCTAATGTTTTTTTGATAGTTAACTAATAGGGAAATACCAGCTATGTCCATTTATAAGTAGCTCATTATAAAAACTGGCCAATTCATAAAATATTACTAATATTAGCCAATTAGCTATTTGTAGCAAAAAATGTCAAATTTTTATTTTCTTTTGAGTGGTGTTATTATAATATATTGGGTACATCTTATGCAGCTTGAATATCAGTTCTGGAATGATTTGGTGAAGTTTTGAGGTGGTTTGAATTGAAAATTCGAAGTAAAAACTGAACATGAAAAAAATATGATGTGTGTATCACACTGTGTATCATTTGTGTATCACATATGTATCAATTGTGTATCACGTGTATATCCATGTATATCTGTGTGTGACATACATGCATGATACATGTTTGATACATGTGTCGCAGAAGAATTTTTTGAACTTGATTTAATTACGACTTTTGATACAAAACCAGTCCAAATCACCTCCAATCTTTCTCAAATTTTGTATATTGACTTGTCTATATGTTTTCAATGAATTTTAACTATACCCATTGTAAAAGTTTCTTTTTTGCTTAGATTTTTGAAATATTATATATTTTTTTATATTTTATCATCTTGTTTGCTACCTCATCCATGAAATTTCTTTTCCGTCTTGCATCTAATGTTGCTAATCACACTTGAAAATATGGAAGGAGATTTTTACATGTGATTCTTTGAGATACAGAACCTTATTTATTTTGTTTTTTTAACCTTTATATGTGATTGGCTAGTGTGAGCACGTGATTTTTCACCTACCACATACTCCTACAAATTCAATACAATGAATTAATTTTACAAATTTTTGTTGAATTTTAGTGATTAATTGTGAATTGTTTGCATTTGCATTTGCATATTCATAATTCATCTTTTAAAATTATTAAAATTGCATCATTCTTATCAAGGAATAATGAATTTATTATTTGTAATTAATTGAACTAAATAACGAACGAATGATGATTATTTTATGTAATGTAGTTTTGATAACTAATTACTAAAATTAATCATTTTTATCCAACAAATCATGGATTTAATTAGGAGTATTGAATTAATTGTTTTATTCTTAATTAGTCTATAATTAGACGAAAATAAGATCAAATTAATTATTATATTTTTTGAATTTAATTAGGTTTAGTGTTATTTAAATCAATTTAAGTTCAATTAACCATGAGGTATTAAAATCGGACCTGGGCTAACTTACCCAGGCCCAAAAAATAACACTACACCCAGCCCAAAAGAAAACCGGCCCAACACCCCCCATAAACCAAACGACATAGTTTCGTACCCCTTCCCCCTTATATCTAAAAGAAAAACCTAATCGTTTTGGGTCAGACCTAGGGGTGTACAAATGAAACCGACAAACCGGACCAACCCGATAATCCGAGTCAAACCGAGAAAAAAAATCCGACTATGAATTGGTTTGATTTGGTTTGGTGTTGGAAAAAAAAACCCCGATCATATTTGGTTTGGTTTGGTTTTAATTGAAAAAAGTCAAACCGAACCAAACCAACCCGACATTATATATATAGAAGTTTTAAATATATTTAATGCATAAAAATATTTATTATAGTGTGTAATTTATAAATATTTCTTAAGCTTTTTCATAGTTTTATCTTTTAACGTATTATTTCAAGCTTGGGCTTATAATTTTTGAATGTTCCAATAAGTTTTATAGTACATAAATGTTAGTAACTCAAATAAATCTTAAACCAAAATCAAATCAATAATAATGCTAATTAAAGACATTCAATTCGATTGTACTATGAATGAAAATAGTATTGGATATCTATTTTTTAGTTTTCCCATTGTTTAGATAAAATGTATAACTTATTTTTCTTTTAGTGGTTAGTCATGTAAATATAGTACTTATTAGTCATAATTTTAAATTATGTTTGTTTACATTATGGCTTATTAATAATATTTATATGCGATTTTATTATCTTTATTGTTGAATATCTTAATACAATGCCACGACTCATCTCATATTTATGTTATTTTATTGAAAACACCTTATATAGTTATGTCTTACTAGAATTACAGAAATATACAGAGCACAAATTTTATATTTTGTGCTACGAAGACTTTATGAAGAAAAACCTCCGAAGAAACCCAAAAACCCAAAAAATTCGAGAAAAACTGAGATTAAAAAACTCGACTTTTATTGATGTAATTTAATATTTAATTTTAATAACCCGATACAATTGGTTTGTTAATAAGAAAATCTTAACCAACCCAGCCGACCACCCCTCACCTCAAAGACCCGACGGCGAGAACTCCCTCCTCTCAAAAAACTCCATCAGCGCCCCACCCCTGCTTCATCGAGATCAGCCGAAATCCCAAAATCAGAGAACACCAGCAACGCCTCCTTATCTCCCTTGACAAAAACACCAGCGACCAGCTCCTTTCCCTTCAACAAATAGCTCAAAAACAATGGAAACAGTTGTGAAATTTAGGAACCCAAAGCTCGAAACCTGAAGCACCAAACATTCCAAAAGATTAAAAAAAAAACAGGAAAAGATTTAGAGCTTCTCCCCTGCACAAAAAGCTCAGCCGCTGCACTCTCATTCCGAATTCGATTCTAGCTACTGTTTGTTCCTCATAAATTTTTCGGGTATCCAAAGGGAATTTAGACTGAAGTCCGATTCTACGGATTTCTACTGTTTCTGGAGTTGTTGAGTTCTGTTTGGTTTAGCTTCTGCTCTTTAGTCGAGATTTGATGGTTTTGGTCGCTGGTTTGACGCTGCTTCTGCTGCTGGATCCCACCTTCTATCTCAGTGTTGTAGTCTATTTATTTTCGGCTGTCTAGGTATGTATCATTTGGCTGAAATTTTCTTTCGAATATGAATGAATAGTTGGATTGTTGACTCTATGAATATTTTTAATTGCTCTGTATTCTTGGTGTTCGACCTCCACATTTGTTCGATTTCATTTTCTCTGTCAAGTATTCGTTTGCGATTCTTTGTTTTGAGATGAAGGTGTATATTTGAATTGCATGCCAACAATTTTTTTTATTGTTATTGACATGTGACTTACTTGAACTAAGCCTATTAACAGAGAAATGCTTAAGCTCTTTTAGTTGATTTCATGGGTAACGGATTGTCTCTGAACAGTTCACTGAAGCTAGGGGTGTGCATTCGATTTATCGATTCGATTTTGACCCTTATCAATAATTACTTATCGATTATCGATATGTGCATATGCTTATCGTTATCGTTTCAATATGATTTCGATTTTTTCGATTTCGATTTATCGATTTTTGGGGCTTATCGATTCGGTTATCGATTACACCAATAAGAAAATTTGCGGGATTCAACAAATTGTTATATATGAACTACGAGCTCTTTAAAATTTCTTCCTAGACAAATGGTAAAGGGAAAATAATATCATCACCTGCAATATGATTTCTTTTCCATTGCGTATCACAACCACTACAAGCACATGAAAAACTCATTCTACAATAGCACTTAAAAATCTATAACAATCAGGTAAATCACTAAGAAAATGGACCTGCTGTAAAATCCTTTAGTGACAGGCTATCTAAATAGAACCCATACCAAAACGAAAAATAGATAGTTGATAAACAGTGAAGTTATTGATTGATGTCTTTCAGAATTCTTATTAGATCATAATTGCATCCCTAGCTTGAATTAAGAGGAGATGAACTAATTACTCGGCCAAGTATTACTTCTTTCATTAAAAAAAGTATTACCTCTACTTTCATCAACCACTTTATCAATTTTATCATTTTCAGCCATGTGAATTGAATGAAGAATGTAACTTACAGTCTTAAACGAGTTGAATGAAGAGCAAGACGAAGTCAGCACTCCTCGCTCCACTGTCTGCTCAGTAAAGAGAGAAAGTCACGGTGAGTGTGTCAGTGTGATATGTGATGCAGAGTTAAAACCAGGGAAAAGAAAAAGACTTCTTTGGAAAAATGAACATTCATACTCATTTCAATCAATTAACGCCACTAGAATTAGCATTTTCACATAAATTCTCTGCCAATAGAAATAATTGGTATTTTCAAGTAAAATTAGCATTCTCTAGAACAGAAAAAAATAAATCCAAGAGTACATATCATATCATGTTATTTATCCATATACACAATCTTCGTTTATGTGCTTATATAACATTACAAACCATGAAAAAAAAATAGAAATACAGATAATAGAGAATCAGAAAAATTAACTAAAAGAAATGGGAGAAAGGGAGATACCTACGTCTGTTCAACGTACGAAGAAGAGGAAGGAACGGGTTTGTTCCTAAACTGCAACAAAATTCTAAAAATTGAGAGAACCCATTTGGAGAAAAAGAATTACTTACCAGATTTGTGGGAGAAAGGAGGAATTTTGAGTGAAGATTGAAGAGAAACGTTGAGCTCTAAAGGGGCAGAACAATTCTGAAAAATGGCGTCTACTCCAAGCTCAAAGAAAAAAGGCGTCTACTCCAAGCAGCGCTGAACGTAGGGTAGAGGAAAAGCAGCGTTGAATTGAATGGCTGAAGAGGAAATAATAGGGAGGAAAACTTGAAAAGCGGCGTTGAATCTAAATAATAGGGTAGAGGAAATCAGTAAATAATAAGGGTAGAGGAAAATAGAAATAATAAGTTAGGGTAGTATTATACAATAAGGGTATAGTTGTCTTTTTAATATATCTTATCGGTTTATCGATAAACCGAAGAGGACAAAATCGAAATCGAAATCGATAACTCGATAAGAAAATTTTCGAAATCGAAATCGATAAATCGATAAACCGATAACAAATAATCGATTCGATTTATCGATAAACCGATTCGAATGCACACCCCTACATGAAACTGGAATTAAGAAATTTAGGCATATTAAAAAGAAATAAATCGTCTGACTACAGATCCATTAGCAATTAAAAGGTACAAAAAGATCAAGACTAAACTTGCCGGTTTCAACTATGATAAATTAACTTTCACTATTCACATCAAGACATAGCAACCCATGCAACACAAAATACAATTGTCAAAATCACAGAACACTAAACCCCAAAATTTCACATTGAAAATTGAAACATGGACATGGCTAAAAAACAGAGGAAATCGAAATTTCACCTATGAAATCCACCAAAAACAAAGGAAATGAAAAGGGGGAACAAGAACCCACCGGAGAGCTGAGCAAAGTAACAAAAAAAATCTACTCTCAGATTCAGTAGCTTCTGATGTAAATAGTGAAGGCTCAATAGGAAGAGAAAGAGCGATTGCACGCCAAATCAGTACAGGCACAGAACTGGGAACTGTGTTCGTTACGGAGGAGCGAAGAAGACTCTGAGCATAGTGAGGGCTTGAAATTAACAAAGGAACTAATTCAATTACAAAGGAACTAATTCAATTACAAAGGAACTAATTCAATTACCATTAATGGACATAGTTAGATAAGAGATCCAAGAATATTGAATTTTCCTTGTAGTTATATGAAGCATACTATTTTCACGTTCCCAAAGTACATGCAAATAACCAAATAAAGCACAGCCTAATCTTTTTTATAATTAATGCTACAATGAAGCTTTTCCCGGACTATGTCACTTTTTGTGCACTTAAAATGACACACACAGATCAGCAGATGCAAAGAACATTTTAACTATCGAAATTACCAAAATGAGCAGCAGAATTATTAACTAAAAGTCTATATAGAATGAGCACATCTGGGAAAGATTTCATATGGAGTCATGGAGATGAGGAACCATAAAAGCAGTAATTGTGAGTCATAAGTAATATCAATGCAAAGGTTACTTGCTTTACATCAAAGTGTTCGTCCACTAACAGTACAGTTCTAACTGTATGCCCAAATACTCTAATTGTAACAGTACAGTTTAGAACTGTATGCCCAGATACTCTAATTGTTTCACGTGGTTTGCTACTTAACTGCAAGTCACAATAAAACATATCACAAGCAAGTCCGAGAATACGTATGAAGAAAAGTTGGTACCATTTAGAAGTGTTATAGACTCCAAGCAAATCACATAATAGAAATAGATGACATTTAATGCTCAGCAAGTCATATCAATTGCATTAATCAACCAACAAAGTCTTACTGCATCAAAGATTATAAGTTTTCAGTTTTAAGTTTCAATCAAGATAAAGACCGCAAAACTTCTACTTTCTTTCAAATGAACCAATTAGTTCTTCGTAGAGAAAATAGTCCAACTGACTTGGAATAATGGTGTTGATAGTTCTGGCAGTAATGGTGTTGATGGTATTGTAGCTGCTCGTTATCTATATCACGTTGACTATAAGCCATTCATATGTTACCTTAAGCGTACCTAAGCCTCTTTATAATGGTTTAGTAACTCAGGTTTCAAATTGTTTATGATTGAACAATTTATGTCCATATTTCATCTACAAGTTACATTTATTCAGTTTTTTTATGCATCAACCTTTTTGCTCGAGTCGCTGTCAGTTCCTTTCTTGTTATTGGAACAACTTTGAAACAGAGGTTGTCACAACAAAGCTAATTGTTGTAGCGTTTCAGCTATCATTGAATTGATATGAAACTAAAATCACTTTCTACTTGCAAGGTATATGCTACACAGAAGTGACAGAGGAGTTCTGTCCAAGAAAACCCGAATGTATATACAATCAACTCCCACCCTTATCACTTTCTTGAGTAATTTTCTAATATTCTACAGTCTTCTCAATTCTGAGGCATCAAAGTTTTAATTTTTATTTTCTTTTCCCATTTAGTTCTTTCTATGTTCTTGCTGGTGATTACAGCTCTGTATTATATTATCCTAAAAGACATCTTCTGTATGCTCTGTTCATGAAGAACTTCACAAAATTAGTATTGTCAAATTTTATCAGTAGAACCAAACAAACACCTAGTTGCCTTAGACCAACAAAAATATCCATACCAACCGGAGTTTATTAATGCAATGCGCTTTAATATATAGCAAGCCGTGTGACTGGACTAAAAAATAGCAAGACATGTGCTGCCCTGCACGAAACCAAAGTATGCATCTAATCTCACATGCTTGAAGTAAACAAATTTGATCACACTAATCAACGACAAAAGAAGACCGAAGATCAATAGAAAAATATCAGCCGACAATACCAAAACAAAATGGCATACGTAAGACATTTAGTAGAAAGTCCAATTCATTGAAGAATTTTCTCAAACACCTACATAACAAAAGCTCTTGGTATGTTAAAGTTTTCACGCACAAAAGCCCTAATTCACAAGCAAACACAAATTTCTAAGATGCTATTAAAAAAGGAAAAGAAGCAAAGGATAAGAACCAAAATACTCATTATTGATTGTATGTTAGGTAAATCGAAAGTGAAGGATCAAAGTTTTCTTGTTATTATCTACTATTAAGTTGAGCCTCTAAAAAAAGCAGATTGCTTGCAGGAGGCATATGTGAAAGCATTGGGGAGAGGTTTCTCAGGTGCACCTTTCAAGACGTTTACAGTTCGTTTTGGGAGTGCTATTGGAGAAAGCCCTCACCTCTCTCGAAATTCAAATACTGAGGTATGACACAATTACTTTTGAACAAGTTTGGTAACTTTTTCAAATGAGCTTTCCTTAATCCAAAATAAATAATTATCAAATGACACAAATGGGCTTACATTCGAACTGAAAAAGACAGTATTGTTAAATGGTGATAGATTAATTTGTACATACATTTTACTCTCTCTTGGTGTGCTATTAATAAGACATTATTGACTTGGAAAAAGAATGTCAAATGGTGATGTGTCGTAGAGGTGATCTGTGGGTTTAGCTAAGTTTTTCAAATTCAGCAAAAAAGAGGTCATGCTACGACCTGACCAATACTTAATACGAATAAAAAACGGGTTAACCGGCGTATTATATGGATATCCATATTATCCATGACTTCTTGAGTATAATCACTTCTGGGAGAATTCCTAGGCTCCCAAACTTGAGGAATCCCCAATTTGAGGCTTTACAAATGTAAAAGTTAAATCCTAATATGTTTCTTATCCATATTTGACCAGTTTTTAAAGAGTTTATTATTCAATCCATGTTTTAGTGGATAATATGGATGGATAACTGTTTTTCTTTTAATCATTTTGCCACCACTACGTGTAACATTAGCCAATACTTGAGCTCTTGAAACAGGCAGAACGAAATTTAGTCCTTGCCCGACATGACACTTTCCCAGTTTGCAACTTTTTTCTTGATTATTTTACCCACAACTTCTTAAACAAGCACCGGGGTCTCTTCTGTTGCTTTCCCAGCCTAATAATAGCTTCGTTCAAATAGAATATACTTATACCTCATGGTTTGAGTGAATGCTTTTATTGATAAACATACTTTATTTCAGGCATCTGAAATATCAGTGAATATGTTTGACGATCACAGTGATCTAACAAGCAATTGGCAGTTTATGCTCCTGGAGTTGGCTGGTTCTCATTATGCTGCCATTTGCACAGAAAAGGACGTCACAGGTGAAGGTCAGCAAGTTATATTTTTCTTTTATGAGTTATAGAATTATAACAAAGAAGAACCCTTAACATGTTGTTGATTTAGGTAATAAGAATGGTCCTATGAAGTTAACAGTGTGGAAGACAATTCCATTTGTTGAAGACAAGTGTGTTTCTGGAACAGAGGCAGTTCGTGTACTTAGTGGCTTTAGATAATACATACACATGCTCCTTGCTCCGTTGAAAAGTTCCATCGATGCATTGGATGTCTATATATCGTATCCCACATGGAAAATTTTGTATTCTTCACCATGTTTGTGATATAATTTGAAATTTGCCAACTAAATGGTAATTCTGTCTTCTTTTGTGGTTAGCAGTCTGTGTTATGACATGACAACTGCATATTGGTGCTAAAATTCTTTCTGTTAGTATTGGCTGAAAGCAATGTGATCACGCCATCTAAAAAAGGGCAGCCCGGTGCACTAAGCTCCCGCTATGCGCGGGTTCGGGGAAGGGACGGACAACAAGGGCATTTCTGGAAGAGGCTGTTTTCACGGCTTAAACCCATGACCTCTTGGTCACATGGCAACAACTTTACCAGTTACGCCAAGGCTCCCCTTCTGTGATCACGCCATCTGAAATTGGTATTTTTTTTCGTTTTTGTAATAAAGGTTGTGTCCGGTCTAGCTTACCCGCACATCAACTAATTCATTGGTTTTCTGTCACCTTTCATCAGTGTAAGTAACGAGTACCTCTATCTATCAAGGCTAAAGTAAACAAGAAGAAATTCACGTAACTTTTTTTTTTCCTTTGCTGTGATTTGAAACCTGGTCTTCCATGGTCCATTCAAACTTCATTGATTGCTAGGCTAGGTTCTAGGGATGGATGGCGTGGTGACAGTGGGCGTGGGCGTAGCTTTTACAACCTATACTAGCTGATAATCAGCACTAGCAACAGTGTTAAACACACTACTTAAGTATATCCTTAGCGATTTTAGTTATCTTACATATATATTGCTGCTATAACCTGTACTCAAGATATATCTCCCCGTTGAGTTAATCTGCTGCTGTTTAAAATTACTCTTGTTCTATGGCAGTATACCTCCCTAATGTAAGTAAACTTTTGTCCATCTACTCTTTTCTCCCCCTTCAAACATCTAACCAGGCTCCAAGTACATGTATATATAATTATAGGAGTTAATATTCTTGACTTTAGAAGCAAACAGTGAATGGAAGCTTTGGCGTAATTGGTAAAGTTGTTGCCATGTAATCAGAAGGTGACATGTTCAAGCTGTGGAAAGTGGAAACAACCTCTTGTAGAAATGCAGAATAAGACGGCGTATATAGACCCTTGTGGTTCGGCCCTTCCTCGGACCCGGCGCATAGCGGTAGTTTAGTGCATCACGTTGCACCTTCTAGAAGCAAATGGAAAAGCAAGCTATGCATGTGGAAGTGTTTTTCTGATGAGATGTTTGACCAAGAAGTAGATTCATCTGATTATGCTCGCAATACTACTGCTAACTGCTCGAACACTTGGGGATTATCTGATTGTATGTTATGGATCTTATAGCTTGTTTAGCCGTGCTTCTTTTCAGCAAAATTGCTTCTTTTTTGGCCAAAAAGTATTTTTTTCTCTCCTAAAATTAAGGCGTGTTGCCAAGCTTTTAGAAGGAAAAAAGTTCTTTTGAGTAGAAACAGAAGCATTTTTTGAGAAGTAAAAAGAAGTAGCTTCTTTCCAAAACTATTTTTTTGGAAAAGCATTTATGAGGAGGATACACTTATAAACACTTTTGAAAAGTTTGGCCAAACACAAACTACTTCATACCGACTTTAAAAAAACACTTTTTGAGAAAATCACTTGTCAAAATAAGTTGATTTTAGAAGCATGACCAAACATGCTATTAGTGATATTAAGCATTGAGGAGATATTTTTTAAATTTTTTTTGGTTTCTTTACCACTCTCCAGACTGATAAAATTTCATATTCAATCTTGGGCCAACAACCTCCAGTATTAGCAACAGTAAAATTTGCATTTTTCTTTTGATAGAAAAAGATGGTGCAATTTTCAACTATGCTATGGTAACTCTTACCTCATCCTTGTAGATCTTTACCATTGCACCTCAGATTGGATGACAAAACTCTCCTTGTTTTGAGGGGTTAGTAATAAAATATCTCTATTATTGACTGCTTACATCAGTTCATAAATTTAGAAGTTAGATCATATTTATGGATTATGCATTATGAGAAAGTTTGGTTTGAGGAAATTCCTAAAGCAACAAACATTGACTACATCACTAAATGGTAGTATGTGCTAATAGTCAACATTTGAACAAGCAAGTTTGTTGATAGATACTCTTGGAAAATAAGTTCTCCTTTCCCTGCTTGACTGGGCAAGTCATTACAAAGAGTAGAGAAACGTTGATACAAGTATCCATTATTGTCACAAATTAAATGGAACCTCAATGTTAAAGGGCGGCTCGCATTCACGCAGGCTCAGGAGGCACCCCTTCTCCCGAAGTTACGGGGCTATTTTGCCGAGTTCCTTAGAGAGAGTTGTCTCGCGCCCCTAGGTATTCTCTACCTACTCACCTGTGTCGGTTTCGGGTACAAGTACCCTCTTGCTCAAAGTCGTTTGAGCTTTTCCTGGGAGTATGGCATGGGTTACTTCAGCGCCGTAGCGCTTGGTATTCGAACATTGGCTCGAGGCATTTTCTCTACCCCTTCTTACCCTGACAAAGCATGGATACCTTGCGTTCTTGAGCCGCTAACCATCTTTTGGCTAACCTAGCCTCCTTTGTCCCTCGGGACCAACAAGGGGCAATACAGGAAAGGATTGCATCTTAAGGAGTGTAATGTACACAACCTATCATGATGCAAGCATTTGTGGCCGTTTTCTTGGCTCGAACCCGTGACCTATAGGTCGCGCGGAAACTAACTTTATGTCACGACCCAAAATCCTAACAGGCCGCGATGGCGCCTATCGTGGAACTAGGCTAGCCATCCATCACCTTACTACGCATTTGTTCAATTATAAGAGTTCACGATTTAATAATAAGCATGCAACCAAGCATAGAATAATGTACTTTAGTCTTAGCGTCCCAACAATAGTCTAAACAAAATCTCCTAAGACTGGAGTCAATAATCATGAGCATCTAAGAATAAATAAATCTAACTCTGCTAAAACTATAATATATGTCTCTGAATCAAGTGCTAAACTAAATAAGGGAAGTGGAGAAGCCGTGGACGTTGGACAGCTACCTCAAAATCCAGTAACAGCTGCTAACGAACTGAGACAACTACTGCTCCAAACCGTCACCTGAATCTGTGCACAGAGGCACAAGGAGTCTTTATGAGTACGCCAACTCAGTAGTAATGAAAATAAATCACAGTCTGAGAATTATAAAACACACAATACAGATACAAAATTTCACAAAAACCAGTAAAAACACCAAGTCTCCATGTAGTATTCATCAAATAAGTAAGTTCGAAATCGGTTTCAAGAATTCCTTTGAAATAAGTGTAATATCAGTGTATCTCAGTAAAATTCTCAGTAAAACCAGTTTGAAAATGAAGTAATCATAGTTCGAAAACTTAGTAAAATCATCATAAATCTGCCCCTCGGGCCAAATCATTTTTTGTAACAGTTGTCCCTCAGGCATTCTCTCAATCACTCAGTATCAGCCCCGCGGGCAATCATCATCACTCAATAGGTACCTGCGCTCACTAGGGGTGTGTATAGACTCCGGAGGAGCTCCTACAGCCCAAGCGCTATAACAACATAAGGCCTGAAAGCCTCCTCACAATATAGGCCTGGAAGCCTCCCTCATATAAGGCCTGAAAGCCTCCTCACAATATAGGCCTGAAAGCATCCCTCACATAAGGCCTGAAAGCCTCCTAACAATATAGGCCTGAAAGCCTCACTCATATAAGGCCTGAAAGCCTCCTCACAATATAGGCCTGAAAGCCTCACTCAGTCAGACACTCTCAATTTTCCCTTAGGCCATAAATATACCGGGTTCTCGACCCAAAACAGTGTTTCATTTTTCAATAAATAGTATCAAAATACTTAGAGTGTCAAAACAATTTCACAGGAAAAGACTGAGTGTAAAATCATAACATATCAGTGAGGAAAATAGTAAACCATCCCCCAAGGGGTAAACAAATCGGCACTAGGCCCCAAACATGGCTTACAATCCAAATCATATCAAGTATATATAGTACTATTGGAAATACGCTTTAAAAGGTCGTTTCGCAACTCAATAGTCACCTAAGTAAGGAATATATCTCCAAAGTTTCAACCTTTGCATTTCAAAACCCGTGAAAGGGTGCATAGTCCGGGGTTTCATACCCTTAGGACAGGATTTAAAGACATTACTTACCTCAAAACTAGCCCGAAAACTATTCCGCAATGCGCTTGCCTCTCGAATCAACCTTTGAAGGCTCCAAATCTACCAAGTTCATATTTTTATCATCAATATATGCTTAAGGAACAAATTCCAATAGAAAGATATCAAATTTAGCTCAAAAATTCGAAATTGGTCAAAACCCGAACCCCCGGGTCCGCGTTCTGAAACTCAGAAATTTTTCTACAAAGTTGTTCTTCATCATCTCACGAGTCCGTACATATAAATAACATCAAATTCGGAATCCGTTTGACCCCTCAAATCGACCCCTAAAGGTCTCATAATCTCAAGCCCTAAAACCACATTTTTCTACTGATTTTCATGAATTAAATGCTGAGATTATGTTCTATAATCACCCATAAACGAGTTTTAATGATCGAAACACTTACCTCTATGAAGAACACTGATTTCCCTCTTCAAAAATCGCCCCCAAAGCTCTCTGTCCGTACACAAATGGTGTAAAAGAGGTTTAAGTCGTGGAAGTTTTAATTATATACTGCCTAGTGATTTCTTCACTGCGATCGCGACATAAGCCACACGATCGCGATTCAAAAAACCTCACTCATACGCGATCGCAGCTCTCATCACGCGATCGCGAAGACCATTTGACCTCGCCCCTCACGCGCCTGCCTTTACCCTACGCAATCGCGATCAAGTCCACGCGATCGCAATACCTGACCTGCTCGACCTCTACGATCGCGATCACACTTATGCGATCGCAGAGTGTAAATCCTACCCCTCTCAATATGCACTACGCGATCGCGACTCTTCTCACACGATCGCGGTGAAGGAATTCCTGCTGCACTGATACTAGAAAATCAGTAATTCATCTAAGTCCAAAAATGCCCGTTAACCACCCGAAATCAATCCCGAGCCCCTCAGGCCCCCAACCAAACTTACCAACATATCCCATAACATCGTTAAAACTTAGTTGCACTCTCAAAATACCCAAACTAACATCAAAACACCAAATTTACATCGGATTCAAGCCTAAAAACTTTGATATTTCTAAAATCCACCAATGATGCCGAAACTATATTAAACAACTCCGATTGACCTAAAATTTTGCAGACACATCCAAAATGACATTACGAACCTGTTCCAACTATCGTAATTCTATTCCGACCCCGATAGCCTATTTTTCACAGCCGACGGGAAATCACCAAAAACTAACTTTCGCCAGTTCCAACCTAATTCTACACCGGGCATCACAAAATTATTCTGAACACACTCCTAAGTCCCATATCACCTAACGAAGCTATTTGAGCCATAAAATCCGCATTCTGAGGTCGTTTACCAATAAGTCAACTCTCAGTTGACTTTTCCCACCTTACGACTATTTTTACAGACTAAGTGGCTAAATTCTCATTATAATCACTTCAATTTCAAGCCTACCAACTCTAACACATCGATAACAGTATAATCGATCTATGACAAGTCATTAACAACCCTTATGATATAGATTTTACGTAACGACAGACCGGGTCGTTACACTTTACCATTTAACATTCACAAATTAAATGTAACTTGAATGTTAATTTGTCTTTATCATTGTTCGTTTTTTGTTACTTCACAAAGAAAGCCACGAATGAATCCAAAGTTCTCAAATGATAAACGAAGTGAGTATTTGTTTACTCATGTTAAATTTGAACTTCAAACACAAAATATGCATTGCTGTCAAAGGAAATGGATCAGTCACGATTTGTCCAAATTGAAATCTGTCCTGAATCTCTGGCTAAAAAGTAACCTATTATCAATAATTAACTATTGCTTAGTTGGTGTTGGAAATCCAATCAGTCTTTCAATTAATATAATGGTTATAACTGGGGGTGTTAACTAAAACCCGAAACATCGAAACAAAAAAATCGATACTTTTTAGGTTTGGTTTTGTTTTGGTTTTAATAAAAAAAAATCGGAAAAAATCGAATCAAACCGGCTATAGAAATAGCTATTTAAATTTATTATTACACCTAAATGTATGTATATTTTTATATAAAGTTTCTAAAATTTTGTGGTACATATTCATATTTTTAGTCTAGTTTTTTGCTATTATAATAATCTATTTCCTTGCCTTTACCTTCTAATTTGATTGATAGTTTTCTTTTGTTAAATACAAGAATTTATTTCATGTTAAAATAAACTATTTTTATTGAGTAGCAAATTATTCATCACTATTTGATTCAATTATTAACAATATATCTTGGTAAATGATAGCTTTCTCAAACAACAATTAGTTTGATAGTGTTACATTGAAACGTATTCATCGGAATTTGTGTTTGGTAGTGTACGTTTCATATTTAAGAAAAAATCGATAAATAAAGAAAAAATCGAAAATCCGACAAAAACCGAATCAATAAAAACAGACTTAATAGGTTTGGTTTGGTTCCAATATTTAAAAAATCGACTTACTTGGTTTGGTTTCTTTTTAGGGAAAAAATCGATCCATACCGAACCATGGACACCCCTAACTGTAAAGGGAAGTTGGAATAGTTCTTAATGAAACTGCACTCTAAGGGGTCGTTTGGTTGGAAGAAGTTATTACAGGACTAATTATCTCGGGATTATTTATTTCACTTTTTTATGGGGATAAAATAACACTACAATCTCGAAATTAATTATATCACACTTTTGTGGTCTGTGAAGTGAGTTTAGAATTATGAGTTCTCAAGTTTAAATACAAGCAGAGGCTAAATCGCTAGGTAATTTCTTTCCCTTTATTCAATCTTTAGTGGATAGATTTATCTGATACCTATGCTGATAGAAGGTAAAAAGTAATTCCTAGATGTGCTCAAGCTGACCTAGAAAACCTTGGTAGGTCAAGTTATTCGGCATCGTATTTATCATTGTCAAGTATGTTTGACACGGGTCAATTGGTTTTTTGGCTCTTTATAAATTTATTTTAGTTTTATGACCTTATCTTTTTTTTTTTTTTTACACATGGGAGATTTACTTTTATACATAAGAGATCTAAAAAGGATATTTTCTTAAATTCAAAATTGTAAAAGGGCATGATGTACAAATATCACGTTTGACGCTTACATGATCTGTCGAAGGCCACTTTAAAGTTTAATTACTGGTACTGTTTATCTTTCTTTTTTCCTTGCCTCAAAGGTAAAATTGTAAAATTATATTTCTTTTTTTACTAAAATAAGGCTAGAAGTAGGGCTGTACATAGGTCGGGTTGGTTCGGATTTTCTAATTGCCAAATCAAATCAATTGTATCGGGTTATTAAAATTAAATACCAAACCAAACCAATAAAAGTCGATTTTTTTAGTCGATTTTTCTCGGGTTTTTCGGTTTTTCGGTTTTTTTTTCCATAAAGTTTTCATAGCATAAAATGTAAAATTTGTGCTCCACATATTTCTTTAATCCTAGTAAGACAGAACTATATAAGGCGTTTTCAATAAAATAACATAAATATGAGATGAGTAATGGCATTATACTAAAATATTCAACAATAAAGATAATAATCGCATAAAATAAATATTATTAATAAGCCATAATGTAAACAAACATAATTTAAAATTATGACTAATAAGTACTATTATTTACATGACTAACCACTAAAAGAAAAATAAGTTATACATTTTATCTAAACAATGAAAAAACTAAAAAATAGATATCCAACACTATTTTCTTTCATAGTACAATCGAATTGAATGTCATTAATTGTATTGATTTGATTTTGGTCTAAGATTTATTTGAGTTACTAGCTTTTATGTACTATAAAACTTATTAGAGCATCCAAAAAGTATTAGCCAGAGCTTGAAATAATACGTTAGAAGATAAAACTATGAAAAAGCTTAAAAAATATTTATAAACTACACACTACCATAAATATTTTTATGTATTAAATATATTTAAAACTTCTATACATATAATGTCGGATTGGTTTTTCTTTTTTTAGTTAAAACCAAAACAAACCAAATATTGTCGGATTTTTTTTCCAACACCAAACCAAATCAAACCAAACCATAGTCGGATTTTTTTAACTCGAATTATCAGATTGGTGCGATTTGTCGGTTTCATTTGTACTGACACTAGCTAGAAGTATGTTTACACGCACTTAATTCATGGCAGTGTAAATGGAGTAACAAGTAATGAACGAGAGTTTAGGAAGTCATTGAGAAAGTTCAAGAGATTTTGAAATTACCTTTCCCTCGCTTTCACCTTTTAAACAAATAAGAAAGGATAAGTTTACATTAAGTGATAAAAATAATGTAACAATACATATATCAATTACTTATTATGACTGAGTGATAAAAGATTATGCTGAAATTATGTCGATCCCGTATGCCAATAAGTTAAGTGCATATTTATATAGCGTACTATTTGCTTTTGGCAGGCAAATTATATAATATTCTTTATGAGTTAGTATTTGAAATATTATACACATAGAACACTAACTTATATATTTCCTTTTTAGGCATGATCCATTTGTCATTTTACAACTCATTTTCCTTTAATATGTACAAAATTTTAAAATTTAGTTTTCTTTTGTAATACTACTAACGATTTAAAATAATATTTGTACTTATATTCATTAAATATAAAATATATTATTAGCACTACAACAGATTATAGAACTGAACTTGCAACCATTATATTGTGTTTAGACTCCTAAATTTTTAGGCTGGTAGTTGGTTAAGTTAAATATTTTTTGTTTCAGGTCGTTTTTTTATTTAAATTATTTGCGAGTCCTTTTTAAAGATATACAAAGCTAATTTCATTCTGCAGACCCAAATCGCCTGAGAGTTTGGAAAATCCTTTCAACTCTACTCTGTCAATAATGCCTCAAGTTGATTTAGGGCCACCAGTTCCTACCTATGCCGGTGGCAATAATGACCGGAAAATTGCATGTGAAACTCTGGCGAAAATCACCGTCGTCAAATTGGAGAACGCTGATATTCCCGACGACGAAAAGGAACTTCCACCGGATTTCCCGC
>ML287232.1:1564-39101 GCA_005239495.1 Nicotiana undulata
AAAAAAAAAATGAACAAAAAGGTCTGAGGGGGGGGGATGTGTTGGAGGGGGGGGGGGGGGGGGGGGGAGAATGTAAAGACCCGTAAATTTTCTTGCTTAAAATAATGCCCGAATAAGTCCCCGAGTTGTTATCTCTGTGGAAATTCTTAAAACGGACCTTGATTCTGTAAAAGTACCCCGGGATTTGAAAGAACTTAATTTTCCAGAAATTTGGGTGTTATGCGACGCACTATGCGATCGCATAACGTGTATGTGGACCGCATAGTGCTCGCATACACGGGAAGATCACTGCCCAGCTGAAGGGGTGTTATGCGACGCACAATGCGATCGCATAACGTGTATGCAGATCGCATAGTGGTCGCATACACAGGCAGATCACTGCCCAGCTGAAGGGGTGTTATGCGACGCACAATGGGATCACATAACGTGTATGCGGACCGCATAGTGGTCGTATACACGGGCATAATGTTTCCAAATTTTGGCTCACTTGGGGGCCATTCTGCGGTCCAATATGCGGACCGCATGTTAGGAATGCGATCGCATTCTTGACCGCATATTTGACACAGTCTTTTAATTTTCTAAATTTTTATACCCGACCCCAGTTTCATTTAACCCCTGCCCCCTTTCATTTTAACAGGTTTCTGAACAAAATAGAGAGAAGTGAGAGTGGGTTCTAGAGAGAGAAGCCCTCATCTTCCCCAAATTTGTCCTCCATCTCTACCCAGGCTTGGAATTTTATGAGGTAGTAGTCATCTTCTTCATCATAAGAGGTAAGCCTTCACCCTATTTTCTCAAATTCCAGGGATTTAACTAAGAATAAAACACACATAGGTTGGTTTTTGGGGATGAAAAGTGGGGACCTTGCATGCATGTGAATAATATTCCATAACTTAGAAAAGGGAAGCAAGTAGAGTAATCTTTCACTAAAAAGGGTTTAGTCAATCTAAGAGATCACATAGTGTTTGATAAAATGCTCAAATGAACTCGAGACTCCTAATTCTAAGGTAAATATGTTGCATTGTGAACTAGATTGATGGTGCTAGGCGGTTTGGTGAATTGCAATAGAAATTAAAAAAAGGGAAACTCGACTCTAGGTATGAATGGCTAACTTTAATCTTTGTAAAATCACTTGTGGTGTTCGAGCATACGGTACGTGCATTGTTATGAATATGTGTAACTGGTTGTCCGAATTATGTTGAAGCGTGAAGTGTACTACTTGTCTGTCTTTAGTTGATCACCACACTACCATGCTATGTAAAACGGTGCTAGGAGGATAATGAATCCGAGACTATGAATGTGTATGCTAAAGGCTATGTAAAGAAGATGTATTCTTATTGCTGAAATCTTTTGTGATTGAACTGTGATTTGCCTTCGTTGATATGAGATGTGATTGCTTGGTGGGATCGGGTTGTGCGCCGCAACAAGAGGGATAAGAGTGAGGCGTGAGAAGTGATAAGGGTGTGATTGTGATTGTCATGTGGGATCGGGTTGCACGCCGCAACAGTTGTCAGGTGGGATCGGGTTGCACGCCGCAACAGTTGTCAGGTGGGATCAGGTTGCACGTCGCAACAGAAACACAACAAATGATTATGATTTTCAGGTAGGATCAGGTTGCGCGCCGCAACAAAAGAAATAACGGTGAAATGCGAGAAGGGACAAGGGTGGAATTGAGATTATGATTATGATGAAGTGAAAATTGTGGAACTTCCATTGTGTATCTTTCTATGTCTTGTGCGGTGATTGTGTGACTCTCTGTCTGTCTCTTGCCTGTGCATTATTGAGTTTACTTAGAGTAAAGTTTGTTCATACATACCAGTACAATTCAAATGTATTGACAACCCTTTGCCGGGGGTGCTACATTCTTGTGATGATTGTAGGTGGTTCTATAGCAGGTACTCCAGCCCACCGACAGTAGTGCCTCCTCTACGTCCTATCAGCTGTTTTGGTGAGCCCCTCTCCTCTCGCGGCCCAGTGTGGTTCATGCCACCTTTTCTTCCGGATTATTATTTTGGTATTTGTGTAAGGTATAGCCGGAGCCTTGTTACTGGCAAGTATTATATAACTCTTTCGTACTCTTAGAGGCTCCGTAGACAGGAAATGTGGGTTAGGTACTTATGTATTTTGGGCAGTATGACTTGTAGACCACGTAAAGTAAAAACTGTGTGTTACGTATATTTTGTAAGTATTGTACTACATGTTGGTAATGATAGAATCCTATGGTTTAATTTCAGATTGTAAGAATGCGTCTTAATTGTAACTGAATAATGTACATCGGAAATTTTGGGGTAATACGTGGGAAGGAAAAAGAAATCCAGGTCCGCTTGACTGGGGCTACCCGGTCGTGTCCCTTAGTTTTGGGGCGTGACAACTAGTATGGATGGACTTGTAATTGAATGGGTTGATGGATTCGCGAGTCTTGTTGGGTTTCGAGGCGCGAGCCTGAGTGTGATTTTGTCCGGTTTTGAATTTTGATTAAGTATTCAATCTTTATCATTTGGAATTATTTCCTTGGGCTTTATTTGATGTATTTGAGCTGCTTTTGGATGGTTAGGAGCCGTTCATAGGTCTCTACGGGCGTGATGGCATCTTTGGAGCCTCATTTGGCTTGCTCCACATTGATATTGGATTGTTCGAGGTAAGTAAATCTTCTAAACTTAGTGTTGAGGCTATGGAACCCCGTAATACGTGTTATGTGATTGGTATTGAGGTGACACACATGCTACGTGACGAGTTTGTACCCTGTGAATTTGGACTTCGTTGTTTCCATGTCACTGTATATTGGCCCTATTTTTTTGATATCTGTGATTTCACCATGTGATAAAGTAACTGAACTGTCAATCATCCTAAATACCATGTTTAGGCTTTATGTTGATATTGTTAGGACCCACAGTGATCGTTTCTTGCTATCATCTCACTGATTTAATTGATATTTCGTACTCAGTCATATTCATGCATTCATATCATATCTCAGTCTCAGTTATTGTTTATTGATACATCATATCATTGTTTTAAGGCTAGCTTCATGATATTGTGATCCCGTGAGTGAGACTGAAGAGATTTATGACTGAGTGAGGCTGAGAGCCTGATTATAAGTGACAATTATGGGATCGGGATGCACGCAGCAACATGTTATATTGATTTATGCCTGGATCTCGCTTATGATAGCGCTTGGGCTGTAGGATCCCCTCCGGAGTTTGTACACACCCCCAGTGAGCGCGATTAATTAAATTGAGGGATGGATCTTCCCTGGACATGGATTTTGTTAGAAGCATTTATATACCTTGAGATGGATCTTCTCAATGTGGCCGGATTGGCCTTCCTCTGTACTGAGTGACTGATGGTCAGTGATGCATATATTCCGGAATAGATCTTTCCTAGGCTGTATGGGCCATATACAGTACCGACTGGTTGAGCATGATGAGTGAAAAGTGTGAGACAGTGATATTGAGTACTCTGAGAGTGTGAGTACATGATTCATCTCAGAGATACATGGCATTGACATGCACACATGACATACATGCATAGAGATGCATTTTTCCTCATGTTGTACGGTACCACGTCATTCATGACTTTTTACACACATTGATATGTGGGCATATAGAAGTATTTCACACTTGCTATCTAGAAAGAAAATGAAACATCTTACTTATTGTTGAAAGGATTTTTGGGAATAATCACAGTTTTCAAACTTAATTGTATTTTGCATTCTCGATAGAAGATTTGGGTTTCACTGAGATACTTGAAAAGCATGACTATTTTCTGGAACTGTGAACGAGCTGAACATTTTTACTTCTAAGATACCTCTTTTATTACTTGAATTATGATGTTATGAATTGTTGTGGGATATTGGTATTGGACCCGACCGTGTGTTAGATCGTCACTGTTTTCAACCTAAGATTAGGTTTGTTACTTACTGAGTACATGTGGTCGGTTGTACTCATGCTACACTTATGCACCTTACGTGCAGATGTTAGCTGATGATGTTGTTGTGTTCGACGGGAGCTGGATTGAAGATGTACCTGCGTCCCGGTTGTAGCTTCCCCTTAGAAGCTCATGATTTGTACTACCAGTACTCGGGGTAATGTATAAGATTCAGATAATTTATTTGTTTAATTGTCTTATTAAATATTATTTGAAGTGGTTAATTATTAGTTGGCTTACTTAACGGGTTGGGTTAGGTGATATCACGATAGTTGATTTTTGGATCGTGACACTTCTTTTGTCTTCTTTCTTTTCTTTCTTTTACAATAAATATGGTTTGTTTCTATCAGCTTCGTGTTTCCTCTCGTGCTCTACTTTGTTGTTTTTGATACCTCTTTATCCAACTTTCTTTCCATTTCATTCCCAAATGATTCCTGTACAAAAAGCAACTCAATTAGCAGAAAATATAGCGCTAATCATCAATATTACAAACAAAGAATAGAGATAATGATATAAAGTATAGCATTTTAACCTCACATCATCTCTTTACCACTCCTCTCCTATAAACGTTTTCGTGGAACTTTTCCAATTTCGAAGAACATAGATATTCTTCTAAATGGCAATTGCCTTCATCGCGGCTACTACCACATCTAACTATGCTACATGCCTTAAGTCTTTACTCAATACGGTTGTCAAATCGTTGAACCAAGGGCCTCATCTCTCCGGCGATGCCGCAATATCCCTGTCAGGGAGCGGAACGGGGTTCACCCGAACTCCCTTTCCCAAAAAATTATACTGTATATATAAGGCAAAATCTAATTTGTACTTCTATATATTATATTTTAAATGCTCTTAAAATAGCCCAAAAGTATAGTTCAGTGATTAAGAGGGTTCAAAACATTTGTGAGGTCATTGGTTCAATTTTCGTTGCCTCCGCCACTGCCTCTCCACGCTTGTATATGAATTCATGCTGAAGGGAAGCTTGGAAAACTATATTTTTTCAGAATTAAGAAGTTCTGTTGTTCGATTTATTTCAGTATAGTAATCATATCCTGGCTCATTTTCTCTTTATGATGTCGCCCATTGAAGATGATAAGCAATCAAGTGGTCTTATGATAGTAATTTGCCGAGATCAAGAATGATGTCACAACTTTTGTACTTGGAGAGTTCACCATTTTCTATTTGAAAGAAGGTACAGGTTTATGATTCCTCATAATCAAAATATTAGTTTCTCATTCTTTAGAATAAAAGAAGCCCTTAATCTTCGATTTCAAGATCGTGCAACGAAGATAAGAATCGTGCCACTTGTTGGCCTAATTAGCTGGAATTGCTAGCCCTTCAACTGACGATTTGAAGAACATTATGCTTTCTGAGTTTTGTAGTTGCTGATATAATTATTATTATTATTATTATTATTATTATTATTATTATTATTATTATTATTATTAATTTCTTCTGGAAAGTAACAATTGGCTTCTACTTCCATGGGTTTTGGTGGTGGCGGTGTTGCTAGTGGTGTTGATGCAAAAAATGTTGCTGCTATGCAAGATGCTAAAGAGGAGAAAAAAGGAGGAAAAAAAGGTAAAGGAGAAGGAAGAGTTCAATGAAGAAAACTTCAATTTTAGTCTCTATGACTAGAATTTGATGTCATTTGCTAGCACAACCTTTGTTAGGCAATTTTCTTTAAAAAGTTAAATTTACTTTCTGTTACATATGAGTTCAGAAAAAAAGTCAGTTACTGTATGCTCCAAAAGCACATGATAAATGATTATGTTCCAAAAAAAAAACTTATGTTACATATTTTCCGAAACGTATAGCTTATGGATGAAATAAAGTTCCGAAGGCGTATGATGAATGATTATGGGGTTTCTTTATCCTCAACAATAAATGCTTTTGCATCAAAAACATATATCAATACAGCGAATCCACAAGGAGATATGCATCAAGCAAAGTTAATTCGACTGCTTCTACATGTGTCTAGAATGTATATGCATGAAAAAGCTCAAACTTTACATTAACCGGCACATTTTAAGTGTCCAAAAACCTGCTAATAAGTCCCACACATATGTAAAATGCATCAAGTAACATATGGAGATATTCATGAATGCTGCATCTAAAAATGCATGAATACACTTGGCTCATGTCAAGTCAGAAACCCATAGATTTCTCACAATCTGTGCACATACGTCCCAACGTAACATGGTACGTGACACCGGATGGATATATATATATATATATATATATGTATATATATATACACTCCCATTACTCTTCTTCGTTATGTGGATAACCTCCCCACTACTCTTCATCATCATGGTTGTAGCCCCCACCTTCATTACCTCCTCCATAATTGATGATAGACTATAATTGCGTATTTTAGTCGTTTATTACACTCTAATTTACTACACTTTAATTGAGTTTGAGCTTTAATCGCTAGTGTTTTACACTAATTGCGTGTTTTATGCCTTGTAGGAGTGATTCCGAGCTATATAGATATTATAGAACGAATTAGAGCTATTTGAAGCTTTGAAGTTTGAGTAAAAGCCCAAGAATTAAGTTGATCATGTTCGGGGATCAACGGATGATAGTGCACTTTAAGAATGAAAGGAAGAATCGAGCAGACATACTGCGCATCGTCTAGTAAAACGCACATAACATTTCGCTCAATAATCCATCTGGGCTCCATAATATATCGTTGGAAAGCTATTTAAAAGGGCTACAACTTTCATGTTATGCATTTTTCCAAATTTCCATTATCCGCGTCGCGAAGGGTGCCGCATTGCGCGCCGCGACTGTGTAAATTGTTGTTGTCCTCAAATTGCATACTCTCTGAAGTTCCCCACAAGCACACCACGTGGCGCGCCGCATATCGCCCCATGTTGCGCGCCTGTGAAAATTTTACAGAGCCAAAGTCCTATTTCACGCGAGAGAAGGTGTTTTCGTTTGAGCCCGACTCTACTTGGTATAAGTACATGTAAAACGTTATTTTGAGGGGATCTAAGATACATTGAAGGAGAGTTCACATGGAGGAACACACACCACGCTTGGAGGAGACTTCTACCTAGTTTTTCGTCATCTTCTCTTCCTTTAATCTCATAGTTTATTAGTTCTAGAGTTGTGGGGTGCTACATGAACGTTGTAGTTTGAATCTTGAATTGTTCTTATTATATTATCATATTGGTTTATTTATTCAATCTTGCGCTTAATTATTATATTGCTTGATCTCCAATTTAATACTATCTACGAATCTAGGATTGAACTCGGGAGAGGGAATTCTAGATTGCATATAAGATTGGATTTGTGGTTAGGATATGAATATACCTAATCGCGTTGCTTGGTTATTATACAGGAATTATTAATGCGTTCTTGTTTATTCTAATTCCATAGGAATATAGGCGTTAGGTTAGCTTGAATAGACGAGTAGTACTTCGGGAGAAGGCTTCGAATAATATTAACCATGTCAACCAATAAACCAGATAAATTAATTAGACAATTTAAGTGAAAAACTCAACGGGATTGTTAGCAAACCCATAGCTCTAGAATATTCACTCACATTGAATTCGTCTTTAATCTGGTCGTTGTTTTCTTTAATCTCTTAATTTGTTACTCTAGATTAATTTTAGCTAAATATTCATACGTTAGGATTAGTTTCAATAGATTAATTGTCTTAGTTTAATTTAGTTGATAGTTAATTGCAAGTCCTTGTGGGTACGATATCTAGACTTACAATCCTATATTACTTGCCGACCACGTATACTTGCGTGTGCATTTGGGAGCAACAAGTTTTTGGCGCCGTTGTCGGGGACTTAGAAACTAACTATTTACGTGATTAGATTTTTACTTTTTGTCTGTTCAAGCTTAAATTTTAGCTTAGTTTAACATTTTATTATCTTTGTTTACATGGCATCTTGGAACGAGAATTTGTCGAATATTGGTTATTCTTATTTTGGTGATCCTTGTTCATATTGTGGAGGACCACACGTGTGGCAAAATTGTGAATCTCAATCTTATGGGTGGAATATTTGTAATATGTGTGGTTGTCTTAATTCTTATTATCCTTCTCACAACTCTTATTATGACATTTCTAATAATGTTTATGAGTTTGATAAGAGCAATGAAGTGGATGATATGGAACGTGTTGCTCGTATTATGGACATGATGAGGTAAGTAGCCGAGAAAGAAGATGAAAACTAAAAGGCTATACAAAGAATTATGTCACGCCCCAGACCTGAAGAGGCGTGGCCGGCACCCGGTGCCATACTCGGCCCGAGCGTACCACTCTGTAAGTGTGAACTCTGGAGGGGTAACCCTCAACTTAGGCCGATAAGGCCATATTCTGAATCATCTGAAAATAACATCTCTCTCATATGAGGGGTAAACATACCCAAAAGCTGATATATATAATTGTGCAGGACGACGAAGCCGCTATGAACATCTACTGCTATACAAAATATACATGTCTCGTCTACAAGCCTCTAGAGATAATTGAACTGTACCATGATCGGGACAGGGTCTCGACCTACCCATCAAATATGTATATATAAAAATGGTCTCCAAGGCCTGGATGTGGAAACTCCGAGAAAGTGGAGCTTACCAACCAAGCTGATGTTTGACTCTGTCTACTGGGAGGGTCTGTCCAACTGTCAATGAGGACCTGCAGGCCTGAAATACAACGTCCCCGGCAAAAGGGACGTTAGTACAAAATAATGTACGGAGTATGTAAGGCAACAAAATAACTGAAAGCTGAAACTGAACTGATAATATACTAAATGAAAGTAACTGGGAGTCAAAGACAATCTGAAGATATGCTTACCTGCTGATACTAGCTTAACTCTCCCAATATAGTAAGTAAAATAGCTGTCCGGCCTTATAAGGCTCGGTATGTGTAACTGCTCTGCCGTAGTAGGCTCGCTTATAGGAGCTCGTCCATACTTGGATCTATATCTCGGCCATTCTGGGATCGCTCATAAGCGCTCCGCCACAGTAGGCTCGGTACATAACTTACCATATGATCAGAGGTTGCCCAATAGGGGCCTGCCTATCGATTATAGCTCGATAAAGGTGAAAATAATGTAATACCGTATATATATAGACTGTTTGCTTCCTTGGCTGACAGAAGACAAAACTAAACTGAATATGAAGTCCCGCTAAAGTAGGGGTGTTCAAAACCAATCCGAAACCGAAAACCGATCCGAAACCAAAGCTTAATGGCTTATAGGTATCGGATTAACAGTTTAACGGACGGGGAACTGATTGAAATTTTTTTATTAACGGCTTCTCGATTTGGGGGCGGATTATCAATTTTCTTATCGGATAATCCGTTAACCCGTTAAGAATATATATATAATTTATTTTTATCCATATATATATATAAAATATAAAAAAAAACCTTCCATAGAGTTCCACTGGATTTTCGATTTCTGTATGTAGACTCAATGTGTAATTTTGATTTCTGAATTTGTATGCTAGGCTATTAGCAAACAATTAATACACGCAATATATGTTGAATTAGGCCGATAAACCGCCTGATAACCGCCCGATAAGAGGTAAACCGATACCAATCCGCCCGATATCTTATCGGGTGGCTAGCGGATTAAAACATTTAAAAGCCGATAACTGATAAGACAAACCGTTAAGAGTAAATAACAGCCCAATCTGCCCGATAAGCAGCCCTACGCTAAAGGATAATGTTGTAACTTATGAGACTAAGAAAATGTACATAAATTCAGGGATATGAACTTCTTTTTATATCTCGTTATCAAACACATATAGTTACTGGATATTACCAATCACCAAGTTGAACTCTCCTCTTTGCACCTTAATCTACAACAGCGATAATAATACTATCATTAACTTACGAAAAGTACAACTATCCCACAATGAACGACACACTTATTTTGTATTAAAACGGGCAGCATCTCCCCTATAATCCTTACTTCCTCCAAATTTAAGATAACACCAACAACACAAGAACACAACAACAACAACATATATACATCATTTTCCAGCCTTATATACACCATAATACTACAAAATAACCCAACACACTGCAATTTCTTCATACACAAAACGACCACCGTAGTAGTGTTAAACGACCCAAAAATGTTACGACGAACGACCATCCCACCACCGTACATTTATGTGGTGTTTCTCCACACCCTTCGTCCTCTAATACTTCACAAAACAGTAGTAAAACATGCAGCCCAACAGCAACACAAAACAGTCCACTACAAGTGAATAACTCGAACTCACGACTTTCAATCACCGTCCCATGAGTTTTTACAAGTATAGAACGATTTACCATGATTTTACAGCAGAAATAATGGATGAAAGAGAGCAGTAAACTTACCTTATTTGTTGGATAAATCAGTTCCTATCTTGGTTCTTCAAATTCTAGGTTTTTACCTCCAATTAGAACTTGAAAGGGAGAGAAAATCAATTAGGGTTTGTGGAAAAGTTTTGGAAGGATTTATGCAAAGATTATGTCTGATTATTATGACCTATTTTCAGTCTAATATATGAAGAAAGTATACCTTTACAATTCCTCTTTGGACGACACGAAATGGCCCATTTTGGGCTCTCATTTAAGCAAGTAGGTGAACACCTACTTGTCACCTAACATCTTGTGTAGTCTCGCAAAAAAGCCCATATATCCCTACTTAGAAAATAGACTCATATATCCTCAATTTAATGGGTGGAACACCACATAACTCTAATTATATTGGGTGAAACGCTCAGCTACATTTGACCTAAATTTCAACATATTTATGAATGTAACTTGTGATGATCTTTGCCAACGTTTGTTCCACAACTCACTTGACTTCAAAACATAACACACAACTATCATAAGGAAAAAATAACTCATAACATAACCTCCTTATCATTTTGAGAACCCTAGTCTCTCCCTAAAAGTACATGTTATAACATTCCCAACTTGTCGACTTTCGACATAACTTATTTTCTTTAATTGGTTTAGATTCTAAACCTTCCAACCCTCTTGGTACTTGCAGTACATGATCTTAAATATTTGTAACCTCCAAGTTAACATGATAACTTACTTTATATGCTTCCAAAGATGATCTCATTTATGAGCTTACATCAATTTCCTTACGACGTACTTTTGCGTACGAAAACATGGGGTGTAACATCATTCCCCCCCTTTGGAACATTCGTCCTCGAATGTTGACTGATGTACTTATAAGTCTCATAACCCATAGCTCTTACAAATACTTCACTGATGCCCTTTCCATTTAGCAAATTGTTTGTGAATAAATCCAAAGGCCAGACATTCCCCCCTTTAGGCCTCTTTCTCACACAACCGACTTGTGGTCGGAATTCTTCCAATCTCGTATTTGTTACTATCTTATGTCATGCAGCATGTATGGATCTGTCCATATATGTGCGACTATGTGACTCTTCTCTCCTTTTTCCTTTAGATTTTAACCAATCTCTAGGCCTCACTTTGTGAACATATACAGAACTATGATAAGTTGTCCCTCAGGGAATCTATAGGTGTACTGAATTTTTTCGCTCGGTACTTTGTCGAACTTACAACTATGATTATATCTTATTTCATAGCCTCGGTTGGCTATGCTTATGGCTTTACTATATCTAAGAAGCTTATACTATACCACAATACTTATTTTGATTTATTATGGCCAAGGTCTACTACCAAACTTCAAGTTACTCTCTCGCTGCTTATTCTATATGTATAAATCTAAGTTCTTTAATGCTTTCTCATTAATGTTCATCTTAAGAATGACATACAAATCTCATCTCGTACTTTGAAAATTTTGTCCAACTATTTTTGATTCACCTTAATGTTGATCTTTAATCTACCGTTGATAACTTGAATCTCTTATGTAATATATTGTCACTAGGGCTCACGTCTCATCGGGGAACATCTGGAGTTATTTTCCTGATCCACTTAGGGTCTATACGATACTTCAATATTCGTATTTCATAGCATCCCAACGCGATTCACCTTATAGGGGTATTCTAATCTCATGCAATTCATGAAATCCCTTCTCTTTGAATATTTACTCAATCGAAAACCTAAATGTCATCCTCTTAACATTTATCACAATTAAATCATTATTCTCCTACCAGGGAAGCATTCCATCTCTTCTAAATTCTCTTAGTCTTAAACTCATCCGAGTTTGTTCAGGCTATACAGAGGATTCTATAACTTACGAAAACCATCATCTCTCTTATTTTGATGTGCTTAATCTTGAGGCTTTAGCTACTCTCGTCATCTTCTTAATCACCTCTTTTTATCCTTACTCCTATCCACCTAAAACCTTGTTGCTCTGCCATACTTTAGCTTGCGACCTACATATATCTATTTATACTACTCACAACCTTCCTTTAACTTGCTAGCGCCATATATTTCCTTATGTTGTTCTAGAACCTCAAGCGAGACATCATATCGTCTCTAGCTCTTCTTTACTCTCTTAACTAGACCTCTCTGTACCTGGAAACCATAGCCCAGAAGATATGCCACTGCCGACAACACTATCATTTCTTGATAAAGAATTACGACGCTTCCAGCCCTCTATCTGATATCTGGATTATTTGTAACCTTCTGTACTTGGACATCTCGTACCTTCTTAACTTGTACCTTAATTGCCTTTAAATCTTGCATCATATCTTCTATCTCTTTCATAACCTCTCTTCCACATAGGTGGAATTCACATCCACATCTTAAAGCTCTACTATAATACTTGCGCCGCATGTGCATACACAATCCGACGAAAGCTTCATACTGACTTCTTATGAGGTTGGTACTCCTCTAACTACATTTATCGTAGAGCCATTATAGAATATGTCCGTTGTACTATCTCTTTTGTAACTCCGATATTTTGAGTAATTCTATTCCTCTTCTATCTTAGCTTTTAAGTATACTTATGCTATCTTGTGATCTGCGGCTCAGGGTATTAGTTATTACTTTAGCCCCTCGTGCACGCTATGAAACATCCATGATATATTCTTCTAGCAATTCAAGCTTTTGTCTGTGACGTGGGCCCAATTATTTCTTTTAACTTATACTGAAGTCTCTTATAACTGTATTATTGTCAACATATATGCTTAATGGATAACACTCTGAAATCTTAAGTGTGTTCATAACATAACTAACTCTGGGTCATAGATCGAATAATTCCTTTTGTGCCTCCTCAACTTTCGTTAAAAGTAAGCAATTACTTTTCTCGGCCGTTCTTCCACTTGTTACATGAGTACTTGGCTTATCTTAGTGTCCACTCCTATTGTAATTTCGTGCAACTCATATGATCTTAAATATTACTTTTGATTTTACTACCTTCTCATTGGTCACGATATGTGCCACTTTCTTATAGAGTGCATGCAATGTTGTAGTGAGATTGTTGTTCCAAGATCATCTCTTCTTTAGGTCACTATGCTTATGTTGAAGTCTTCTTCCTTATTTCCTAAGCTAGTCTTTTGTTGTATCACTTAGGGAAGACTCTCTGACTCTTGTAAAGCTGTGAGTTTATCCCATCATATACCTAATGGAATTTTTGATTTTCTTACTCGCCTATCATTATCCTTAGTTACTTACCTCCATGACCTTGTGCTCGTAGGGTTGCTTCTGAATTGAAATTCCGATTGTCTCCCTAGTGGCACTATCTTTTATTTCCATAACAGTTATACGGTACCTTTTACTACCCCAACTACTATCTGAATATTTCACAAGAATTACGATGTCGTATTTGTGAGGCTAAATTTCCTGTGCTGGGTTTCACTATGTTTATCTTGCATAATCTGCTTATCGATATGGACCTCTTATCTATTCATAACTAGGCTCTTCCTGAATAAACTACTAACTACTCATCAATCCATGCTCATATTTGTATTCTGCATAACCTCGCTTGGGTTATTTCCTTTGTCTTAACTTACCTCTCGCACTGGCTCCTTATGGATCAAGTGTTCATTCGCACTTCCTATCAATAACATCCTGGCCAGGAACCCTTAATTCCACTCCCCGACATCGTGCTTGAATAATATTCTTGAAACGTAACATATCTTTAGGCTTTGAATAAATTCAATATCATTACTTTCACCTTTTTACCACATTTTCTCTTTACTATTGCATAGTTACTTGAACTTCCCCCCCCCCCTTTAGGGGAGTACTAGCATTTAATGTTATGAAGATTTACCTATATGTGGTTTACCTCGTCATCTTTGGTAACTTTTCACGACTTCACTAACTCTTACTCGCCTTGCGGTAACCCTTCCCTACCAAGGATAACTGAATTGCTTATGCAAAAGGGTGACACCTGGTGTAACGAGCACACTTAGTCTCTTAAGCTTGACTCTGCTCACATTGCTTGCTTTAGGGAAGCTTCTTCCTGAATGACCTTTAAAGGTTATTCTTTCATTGTCCATTCTATTATCTCTGGAACACGATTTCTGAAATTCTTACGATGCCGACTATTATCGAATCCTTTGGTCCCTAAATCATGTTCGATTTTTTTTCTTGTTTACTAGCCTATGTTGATTTCTATTACTTCGCGAGGGTCTAACTTAGCCTTCTGGTAATTATTTTGGAGTCGCCAACACATTTTCTCGAAATGAGGATATGACTTTATGACTTATACTCTTTTATAGTCTCAAGGCATGTCACCACTTGTCTTTTCCTTTACTTGACTATAAACTATGTCATCCTATCATATTATGATTTACCGTTACCACCCTTTTATCATATCTTACACGTAATTCTTCATTTACTCTCTTCTTATTCTCCTGCTAATATCTCTGTTTATTACCTTATTCTAAAAGCTTCAACAAAATATTGTTTCACTTTTAACTCCCTTGGATCATCCACCTTTTTGGGTTACTCTAACCCAAGCTGGATCCTAATATCCCATCATTCTTATAAACTATATATGTTAGGTCCCATAGGGAATAACTGAGATGGGTGTGGCCAATTGTACATACCTCTATTTCTGTTGAAGGTAACTTAGAATCCTTATATTTCTCTGCCTAAATTGGATTCAGATAAGCTTCATTAACAGGGTACCTTGTACCCTTCTTCACCTTGTTTATGTTACCCATTGAAACTTATACTTTTACTTTCTAATACTCCCATGGCCTGCTATTCACAAGGTATGTTAGATATTCCCGTCTTAGGGTCTTGAGTAGGAAATTCATACATCTGGTATGCACGATCTGGTAGAGCCTCAAACTGGGCCACATTGTCAAGAGATCTCTCTCTACTAATTCCCTTGCCTGCTGCTGTATTAGCCCTCTGGCTAGCTGTAATTTTTCAAATTGCAAGCATCTCTACAATTAGCAAACATAAGTCTTGGCTCGAACTCTTATGACTCAACTCTATAGCACGATGTGGATTTGAAAGAAGACTCTACTAGACACGACTCGTAGACTCCCTAGGACAGAACTACTCTGATACCAAGTTTGTCATGCCTCAAACCTGAAGAGGCGTGCCCGAGCGTACCACTCTGTAATTTTGAAATCTGGAAGGCTAACCCTTAACTTAGGCCGATGAGGCCATATTTTGAATCATCTGAAAATCACGTCTCTCTCATATGAGGGGTAAACATACCCAAAAGCTGATATATATAATTGTGCAGACCAACGAAGCCGCCATGAACATCTACTACTATACAAAATATACAGGTCTTGTCTACAAGCCTCTAGAGATAACTGAACTATACCATGGTCGGGATAGGGTCTCGACCAACCCATCAAATCTGTATATATAAAAATGGAATCCAAGGTCTAGACCTAGTAATTTCGAGGAAGTGGAGCTTACCAACCAAGCTGATGTTTGACTCTGTCTGCTGGGAGGGTCTGTCCAATTGTCAATGAGGACCTGCAGGCATGAAATGCAGCGTCCCCGACAAAAGGGACGTTTGTACGAAATAATGTACCGAGTATGTATGGAAACAAAATAACTGAAAGATGAACCTGAACTGATAATATAATAATTGAAAGTAACTGGGAGTCAAAGACAATCTGAAGATATGCTTACCTGCTGATACTGACTCAACTCTTTCAATATAGTAAGTAAAATAGTTGTCCGGCCTTATAAGGCTCGGTATGTGTAACTGTTATGCCGCAGTAGGATCGCTCATAGGCGCTCGACCATTCTAGGCTCTGTATCTCGGCTATTCTGGGATTGCTCATAGTCACTCGGCCACAGTAGGCTCGATTATGTATATAACTCACTATCTGATCAGAGGTCGCCCAATAGGGGCCTGACCATCGATTATAGCACGATGGTGGTGAAAATACTGTATATATATATATATACTCTCTACTTATTTGGCTGACAGAAGACAAAACTAAACTGAATATGAAGTCCCGATAAGGGATAATGTTCTAACTTATGAGAATACGAAAATGTACATAAATTCAGGAATATGAACTTCTCTTTATGTCTCGTTATCAAACACATGTAATTACTGGATCATGCCAAAATGAAAGAAAGGTTTATTCTTAACATACCTTATCACAATATTACCAATCACCAAGTTGAAATCGCCTCTTCCCACCTTAATGTACATCAACTATAATAATGCTATCATTAAGTTACGAAAAGTACAACTATCCCACAACGAACGACACACTTATTTTGTATTAAAACGGGCAGCATATCCTTTATAATCCTTACTTCCTTAAAATTCAAGATAACACCATTATCACAAGAACACAACAACAACAACATATATACATCATTTTCCAGCCTTATATACAACATAAAATACTACAAAACAGCCCAACACACCCTAATTTCTTCATACCCAAAACGACCACCATAGTAGTGTCAAGTGAAAAGAAAATGTTACGTTGAACCACCAGCCCACCATCCTTCATTTAGGTGGTGTTTCTACACACCCTTCCTCATATAATACTTCACAAAATAGTAGTAAAACATGCAGCCCAACAGCAACACAAAAAAGTCCGCTACAAGTGAATAACTCGAACTCACAGCTTCCAATCACCGTCACGTGAGTTCTTACAAGTATAGAACGATTTAACATGATTTTACAACAGAAAAAATGGATGAAAGAAATAAGTAAACTTACCTTATTTATTGTACAACTCAGCACCTATCTTGGTTCTTCAAACTCGAGGTTTTTACCTCCAATTAGAACTTGAAAGGGAGAGAAAATTAATCAGGGTTTGTGGGAAATTTTTGAGAGGATTTTCGCAGAGCATATGTCTGGTTATTATGCCCTATTTTCAGTTAAATATATGAAGAAAATAGGCCTTTAAAATTTCTTTTTAGACGACCCAAAATGGCCCAGTTTTGGGCTTTAATTTAAGCAAGTAGGCGTCACACCTACTTGTCACCTAGCAACCTGCGCAATCTCACAAAAACACCCATATCTCTCTTCTCTTATATCATATTGATAAAAGGTTTAATGATTGAGAAAATAGAGTCATAGATATTCAATTTGATGGGTGTAAAAACCCATAACTATAAGTATATTGGGAGAAAAGCTCAGGTACATTTGACCTAAAGTTCAGCATATTTATGAATGTAATTTGTGATGATCTTCTCCAACGTTTGTTCCACAACTCACTTGACTTCAAAACATAACACACGACTATCATAAGACAAAAATAACTTATATTATAACCTCCTTATCATTTTGATCACCCTAGTCTCACCCTAAAAGTACATGTTATAACATTCCCAACTAGTTGACTTTCGACATAACTTATTTTCTTCAATTGGTTTAGCTTCTAAGCCTTCCAACCCTCTTGGTACTTGCAGTCCATGATATTAAATATTTGTATCCTCCAAGTAACATGATAACTTACTTTATGTACTTGCAAAGATGATCTCATTCATGTTCTTACATCAATTAACTTATGACGTACTTTTGCGTACGTAAACATGGGATGTAACAATAGTGCAGCAATCATGAGAATGAAGGCCGAGGCGGAAGGAGTGGCTGAAGAGAGTGAGTTTCCACAAGAAGATAATTTTGAAGAAGAATATATATTGAGCCAATCTTGGCTAGAGGAACAAGCTCAACTAATAAAATCTCATGTGTTTCCCTATGACGGTCTTTCAAATATGACAGTACAACTGATACAAGGAAGAACTAAGCCCAGGCAAGAGATCGACCAATTTGGCTTAGATTCCCATGACATGCAGGCTCAATTGAATAAAAAGGTTGAGGCGTCTGATGCCCTACAACCAATCATTGTAGATACTGGCCAACTTATGGAGCAAAATGAGGTATCCAAACAATTCGACCAAATTATTAATGATGCCAAGGTTGACGAAGTGCGCAAAAGTGAGGATGTCAAAAGTGAAGCAATTATAGAGTTGGATCTCATTCTAACCATTTTTCAACATTTTGCTTGGTTGGTGATACGAGAATTGATCCATTCGAGCATATGGAGGAGTCAATGGATGGGGAACAAAGTGCATATATTCTGAAATTTGTGATGCCAAGGAGACAAAACGACATTCCTCACTTAAGGGTCAAGAAGTGCAAGATGCGATATCTATTGCTTGGTTCTTTTATTTTTACACCACCGCCCCAGGAACGTGAAAAAAATATGGATGCTAAGTTGGGGACACAATTCATATTCTCAAAGTGGAAGGAAAAGTGGTGAAAGTGATGGCGTCGTGCCGCAACGATAAATAAGGTGCTTGTTAGGAGGCAACCCAATTCTATTTTCTTTCTTTTTCTTTTTGTTTATTATTATTTTTTATTGTGTTATTCTTTCTGTATTGTTGTTTTTGTGTTTGATAGGATTAAGGGTATGGAGTAACTTGCCAATAGGCATGTGCAAAAGCGATCAGGCGATTGAACTGAGTGTGAGGTACCCGCACAAAGAATCATACTTGGGAGAAGTTTGAGTATCCCGTGAGGTGCTAATGCTTTGCCCTTTGGCCTACCAGGGAGTCTCTTTTACCCTCTTGTTATTTTCAGTGTACATTAAGGAGATTGCACAATTTTAAGTGTGGGGTGAAGAGATTATTTGAGTGATTTTCTGTGCTATCTTAGCTTATTTGTAGTACTTGTTGTGAGAGTAGTAGTTTTTGTCAAAAAAGAGAAACGAGAAAAAAAATGTTTTTTTTAAAAAAATAAATAGAAAAATTGGATTTCTTCCGACGATGGATCTCATTCGACAGGTTTCTTGAGGGGTTTAAGTCTAAGAAAAAAGGACAAAAAGATTTTCTTTTGTTAGGTAGTGTAATAATCCCCCCTCTATTTTTCGTTGTGTCGCGGTTCTTTTCCAATAGTTTTGTTTGAATGGGGTGTAGGTAGTTTTTTTAGGAGTAGGAGTCACTTTGCGATGAATTGAATTGAAGCAATATCTCATGACTTTTTTATTCCTTGATAATAGTGAGTACTTTGGTTGTGACACTTAGGCTCAATTTTTGACTCTTGTATAAGTACCTTAAATTGTTTAATCTTAACTTTGCTTAACTGCTTTGAATAGAGTGTCTTGATGAGTCCAATCATGAGTGAGTTATGTGCCGTTGTGAGTGATGTTTGTGTGTTATTCTATGCATTTCATTTGATGTCCAGAACTTGCCCCGTGTGTTTGCAAAGCGAAATAGAAGATTTGTTCAGTATTGGAAGTGATGTAGGCGTTTCTTTGTTGAACCAATTATATATTTTACCCGCCTAATTGTTATGTATCGTATTTAACCCCTTTGAGCCTATAATCTTGTTTCTTTGGCAACCACATTACAAGCCTTACCTAGTTGTTTGAATTAGCCATCTATTTGAACATTTTTCACCTCTTATGAGCACTTGAATTGGTATGAACTTTGTAAAGGTTAAAGTTTGGGGTGGTTGATTTGGCTTTTGAGTGGAACTAATAAAATAAGGAAAGGTGCAGTGCTTAAAAAAACCACTTGAATTGAAAAGGAAAGAAATAAAAAAATAGTTGTATTGTTGTGAAAAATATTCTTTTATAGTGGTGACTCTTGATGTAATTGTTCTTAAAGAAGTATGGAGATAATATGCGTTGATGTGAAAGTGGAGTTATGGTTTGACATAAGTATGGTGTTTTTAAAGTTAAAGTGTATGTATTAAAGTGCTAAGGGAGGTGTAGTCACTATTATATCTAAATGTATCTTACCCGTCCCGCAGCCTAAATCACAACCAACTAAAGTCCTACTTGATCCTATACTGGATGAGCTCGATTAGTAGAGTAGCACATTACGGGCAAGCTTATGGTACGTCTTTTGTGGAATATGAATGTTATTTCTAAGAGTGAGTGAATTCTTTCTATCTTGAGTTCCAAATTGTTCTTCAATTGTATTGTGTGTGGATTTACTCTCTTTTGTTGTATGAGGGTACTTGATTCATGAAGGAAAGATAATGTGATTGACCTATCACGACCCCAAATCAACAAGGGTCGTGATGGTGCCTATCGTGAAACTAGGCTAGCCCTCTAACACAATAAAATCAACATCTTTCCGTTTATAATAAATATATCCTTATAGTACGATAAAGATCTTCTTTTTAAGACAAGTTCAATCAAGAAAATAATAATCCAACGACCAAAATCTAATACCGATCGAGACCACTGGAGTCAACTGTCATGAGCATCTAGGACGATAAATACAATGTATAATAAAGTTAATTTGCTACTACAAGAGTATGAAGTATGAAAGAAAAAACTAAGAATTGGGAAAAAGAACGGAGGTGAGCTGGGGGACGCTGAGCAGCTACCTCGATCCTCGAACAAACTCCAAGCACGTCAAAGAATCAACTAGTGAGATGGTCCGGTACCTGGATCTGCACACAGAGGTGCAGGGAGTAACGTGAGTACGCCAACTCAGTAAGTAACCAAGGTAACTAAAAACTTGAGTGCAGTGACGAGCATTTAAAAATCATGATTTCATAAAATAGTAATTCAACTTTTATTAGAAAACTCAGTATAAAGAAGAGTGGGAAAATCAGTATTTCACAGTGTAACAGCCTCTCAGGCACCGTATCGCTCATAAAAAAGTATCTCAGCCACTCGTGCCCCACTATCAGTATCTAATGCTCACACTAAGCACTCTCACTCAACAAGTACCAGGTATCTCACAACTACTGCAGCGTGCAGCCCGATCCAATATATAATATATATTGTTGCGGTGTGCAGCCCGATCCAATATATATGTATATTTCTGCGGTGTGCATCCTGTTCCATATAATATATATATACTGTTGCGGCGTGCATCCCGATCCATAACCATCCTCACATACTCGTCTCTCGGCCTCACTCAGTCATCCTCACAAGCCACTCGGGCATCTCATCTCAAATCACGGGACTCAGCCCAACATACCTCTTAGAGTTTTAAAATAGTGTGGTAACAGTAAAAATAGTAACAAGTAGAAAACATGACTGAGTTCACAAATATTCTATCAGAATAGTGTAAAAAATACCCCTAAGGGTCTAAACAGATCGACACAAGGCCCCAAACATGGCTTACAACCCATAAGTAAGTATAAGTCTCTAAAATACAGGTTATTTCATGATTTCAAATCAGTTATACGCCTTAATAGTCGCTACAAGACGGACCAAGTCACAATCCCTATCGGTGTACGCCCACACGCTCGTCACCTAGCATGTGTGTCACCTTATTTACCAAAACAATGTAAAATACCGGGGTTTTATACCCTCAAGTCTAGAGTAACAATCATTACTTACCTCAAAGCAGTCCAAAAACTACTCCGCAATGCTCTTGTACCTCGAATCGGCTCCCAAATGCTCCGAGTCTATCAAAATCAGATTCCTAAAATCAAAATATGCTAGGAAACGAAACCCAATCGAAAACTATCAAAATTAGGCAAAATTCCCAAAAATTAGCCAAACTCGGCCCCCCGCCCCCACGTCTAGGAATTCGATAAAGTTTACACCACAATAATCCTCATGCTCCCCCGAGTCTATGCATATCAAGAACACTGAAATCGGAGTCCAAATGACCCCTCAAATCCCCATTCTAAGGTCTCCTAATCTCAAGCCCTAATCACCCCTCTTCCTTCCTTAATTCCTACCAATTTCATGACTAACAGTAGAAAAATCATCACAAACACAAGAGATGGAGTCCAAGTAACTTACCCAATTGATAACCTTCAATTTCTCTCTGAAAAACACTTCTCAAAGCTCCAACCCCGTCCACAAATGGTGAAAAATGGGTGAAATTTTGCGAAGGCACCATTTTATACTTTCTGCCTAGCGACTTCCGCACCTGCGGAATATTTCTCGCACCTGCGAAAATGGATTAAATCCGGAATTCCGCACATGCGGCCCTCTTCTCAAACCTGCGGGCTCGCAGGTGCAACCAGGCGTCCGCACAAGCGCTCCTTAGCCAGGCCCCCTTCTTCCGCACCAGCGCAAGGACCTTTGCACCTGCGGATATCACACCTGCGGCTCCCCATCCGCAGGTGCGGCCACACCAGTAAAAAGACACCAGCAGCAATTTTGCTGCAAAATCCTAAGTTCGAACCTCCGTTAACCATCCGAATCTATTCTGAGCCCCTCGGGGCCCCAACCAAATATACCAACACGTCCCCTAACCTAATTCAAACTTAGTCGAGACTTCGAAACACCAAAAACAACGCAAAACCACCAAAATCACATCAAATTCAAGCCTATGAACTTTGAAATTTTTAATTTCACCAAGGATGCCGAAACCATTCAAAACACATACGATTGACCTGAAAATTAGTACACATACCCAAAATGACATTACGAACCTGCTCCAACTTCCGAAATTCCATTCCGACCCCGATAGCCTATTTTGCACCATCAACCGGAAATCCCAAAAACTAACTTTCGCCAGTTCAAGCCTAATTCTACACCGGACATCAAAACCACATTCTGAACATACTCCTAAGTCTTAAATCACCTAACAAATCTATCCGAGCCATAAAATCTGCATTCCGAGGTCGTTTACCAAGAAGTCAACTCCTAGTTGTCTTTTCCAACTATAGGGCTACTTTAAGAGACTTAGTGTCTCAATCCTCACTACAACCACTCCGAACCCGAATCACCCAACTCCAACACATCATAAACAACTAAAAAATGCATAACAAGGCAGAAAGAGGAATAACTGTGCAAATTCTACGGAATGACCGGCCGAGTCGTTACATTCTCCCCCTCTTAAACAAACATTCATCCTCGAACGGATCTAGAAACATACCCGGAGTCTCAAACAAGTGTGGATACCTGCTCCGCATCTCCCGCTCGATCTCCCAAGTGGCTTCTTCCTCTGGCTGCCCTCTTCACTGCACTTTCACTGAAGCTATATCCTTAGACCTCAACTTTCTGACCTAACAACCCAAAATAGCCACTAGCTCTACCCCATATGTCATATCACCCTCAAGATGCACTGTGTTGAAGTATAAAACATGAGATGGGTCACCAATATACTTTCGGAGAATCGAAACATGGAACACCGGATGAACACTTGATAAGCTGGGTGGCAAAGCAAGTCTATAAGCCACCTCTCAAATCTTCTGAAGCAGCTCAAAAGGACCAATGACCGGGGACTCAACTTTCCCCTCTTCTCGAATCTCATAACACCCTTCATGGGTGACACCTTCAACAATACCTTTTCTCCCTCCATGAAAGACACATTCTGTACCTTACGGTCCGCATAACTCTTCTGCCTAGACTGCGCCGTGCGAAGTCGCTTCTGAATCAACTTCACCTTATCCAACGCATCCTGAACCAAGTCTGTGCTCAATAGCCTAGCCTCGTCGGGCTCAAACCAACCAACCAGAGATCTACACCTCCTACCATATAAAGCTCATACGGAGCCATCTGAATACTGGATTGGTAACTATTATTATAAGCAAATTCCGCGAGTGGAAGAAACTAGTCCCATGAACCTCCAAAATCAATGACACAGGCACGTAACATGTCCTCCAAAATCTGAATCGTACGCTCTGACTACCCGTCAGTTTGAGGATGAAATGTTGTGCTCAACTCAACCTGAGTACCCAACTCTCTCTGCACAGCTCTCCAAAACTGAGACGTGAACTGAGTACCTCTGTCGGCAATGATAGAAACTGGAACCCCATGCAATAGGACAATCTCCCTAATATAAATCTCAGCTAACCGCTCCGAAGAATAAGTGGTACAAACAAGAATGAAGTGTGCGAACTTGGTCAGTCGATCCACAATAACCCATATAGCATCAAATCTCCTCGAAGTCTGTGGGAGCCCGACTACAAAGTCCATGGTGATCGGATCCCACTTCCACTCCAAAATGTCTAACCTCTTAAGTAATCCACCTGGCCTCTGGTGCTCATACTTTACCTGCTGACAGTTGAGACGCCGAGCCACAAACTCAACAATATCCTTCTTCATCCTCCTCCACCAATAATGCTGTCTCAAATCCTGTTACATCTTCGCGGCACCCGGATGGATGTAATACCGCGAGCTTTGAGCATCTGCCAAAATCAACTCTTGAAGCCCATCCACATTGGGCACACAAATACGGCCCTTCATCATCATGACCCCGTCATCACCAATAGTCACATCCCTGGCATCACCTCGACGGACCATGTACTGAAGGACTAGCAAGTGTCGGTCATCATACTGGCATGCTCTAATATGATCATAAAGAGAAGACCTAGAAGCTACACAAGCTAATACCCGCGGAGGCTCTGACAAATCCAATCTCACCAACTGACCCGCTAAATCCTGAACATCAAGTGCTAAAGGTCTCTCTGCTACTGGAAGGTAGGATAGACTCCCCAAACTCTCTGCTCTGCGACTCAGGGCATCGGCCACTACATTGGCCCTCCCCGGATGATATAGAATAGTGAGATCATAATCCTTGAGAAACTCCAATCATCTCCTCTGATGCAAATTCAATTCCTTCTGCTTCAGCAGATACTGCAAACTACAGTGATCAGTGAAAATCTCACAAGGCACCCCATACAAATAGTGGCGCCAAATCTTCAAGGCAAAAACAATGGCAGCTAACTCAAGATCGTGCACTTGATAATTCTTCTTGTGCATCTTCAATTGTCTAGATGCGTAGGCAATCACCCTACCGTCCTGCATCAATACCGCTCCCAAGCCAACTCTCGAAGCATCACATCAAACTGTATAAAAACCTGAACTAGTAGGCAAAACCAAAACTAGAGCTGTGGTCAAAGCTGACTTGAGCTTATGAATGCTCTCCTCACACTCCTCAGTCCACCTGAACTGAGCACCCTTCTGGGTCAGTCTGGTCATGGGTGCTGCAATAGATGAAAATCCCTCTACAAAATGGCATTAATAACTTGCCAGCCCAAGGAAACTACGGACCTCCGTAGCTGATGGCGGTCTAGGCCAACTCTGCACCACCTCTATCTTTTTCGGATCTACCTTGATCCCATCACAAGATACCACGTGGCCCAAAAATGCAACTGAATCAAGCCAAAATTCACACTTCGAAAACTTTGCATACAACTTCCTCTCCCTCAGAGTATGAAACACAACTCTCAAATGCTGCTCATGATCCTCCCGAGACCGGGAATATACCAAGATGTCGTCAATAAACACGATGACAAAAGAATCAAGATAAGGCCGGAACACACTGTGCATCAAGTGCATAAAGGATGCTGGGACATTGGTCAGCACAAATGACATAACAATAAACTCATAATGACCATATCTGGTCCTGAAAGCAGTCTTCGGGATGTCAGAATCCCGAATCTTCAACTGATGATACCCGGATCTCAAGTCAATCTTAGGGAACACTTTGGCTCCTTGAAGCTGGTCAAACAAATCATCAATACGAGGAAAAGGATACCGGTTCTTCACCGTAACCTTGTTCAACTGCCTATAATCAATACACATGCGCATAGTACTATCCTTCTTCTTCACAAACAACACCAGTGCACCCCAAGGTGACACACTAGGCTGAATGAACCCCTTATCTAGGAGTTCCTGAAGCTGTTCTTTTAACTCCTTCAACTCCGCGGGTGCCATACGATAAGGTGGAGTTGAAATAGGACCATCAATACCAAATACAATATCCCTGTCAGGTGGCATGCCTGCCAGGCCTGCAGGGAACACGTCCGGAAAATCACGGACCACAGGAACAAAATCAACAGTAGGAGTCTCACCACTAACATCCCTCACAAAAGCCAGATAAGACAAACATCCCTTCTCAACCATACGCCGAGCCTTCAGGTAGGAAATCACCCTGTTAGGCACATACTCAGAAGAACCTCTCCACTTAACCCTCGGAACACCAGGCATAGCCAAGGTCACGGTCTTAGCGTGACAATGAAGAATAGCATGACACGGAGATAGCCAATCCATGCCCAGTCTCACATCAAACTCAACCATGCTAAGTAATAGTAGGTCCACACGGGTCTCCAGACCCCCAATAGATATCATACACGACAGATACACACGGTCTAGAATAATAGTATCACCCACGGGAGTCAACACATGAACAAACGTAACTAAAGACTCACGGGGCATATCCAGGAAATGTGCAAAATAAGACGAGACAGATGAATACGTAGAACCAGGTTAAAATAGGACTAAAGCATCTCGGTGATAGACGGATATAATACATGTGATCACTGCATCGGAGGCCATAGCATCTGGCCTGGCTGGAAGTGCATAGATACGAGCCTGACCTCCACATGCTCGACCTCCCCCTCTAGGGCGGCCCCTGGCTGACTGACTCCCACCTCTAGCTACCTGGGTGGTTGGTGAAGTAATTGGAGCTGAAGTCGAAGGTTGGATCCTAAAATGAGATGGACCTCCAATAAAATGAGGGCACTGCCTCCTCATATGCCCGAACTCTCCACACTGATAACAACTCCCTGGTGCAGAGGACGGGGACTGAAGGGAACCCCTAGAACCAGAATAACCGCCCGAAGAACCGTGCATAGAAGAACCCTAGAATGATGAAGCTCTGGAAGAACTCTGAGCTGGGAGGGCACTAAATGAAGAACGACCCGGATGAGAACTGCGGGGACCCTGCCCCGATGGCGTACCACTATAAGCTGGGCGAACTGGCTGAGGATGCCTAAATATGCGGCCTCTACCATGTTGAAACTGCCCTCTGGAAGGAGTACCACTGAAACTACCCGATCTACGAGGTCTCTTGGCCTCCCCCTCCTCACGCTCCTGACGGCGAATGGACTCAATATACGGGGCAATATCCACAACCTGCTCGAAGGTAGCAAATAACACCCTCTCTCTAGCCATAAAAATATGGAGCTGATAAGCGAGGCTATCCACGAACCTCCTGATCCTCTCCCTATCAGTAGGGACTAACCCAGCAGCATGACGAGCCAACTCTGAAAAATGCATCTCATACTACGTCACTGATAGCTTTCCCTAGTACAACTACTCAAACTGCCTGCGCTGCTCCTCCCTGTGGGACTGAGGGACATACTACTCCAAAAAGATAGTGGAGAACTGCTTCCAAGTGAAGGGTGCTGAACCAACAGGCCTACACCTCTCGAACGACTCCCACCAAGTGAAAGCAGCACCAGAAAACTGGAATGTGGCAAATGAGACCCCACTGGTCTTGAGAATCCCAGAAGTACGAAGTATCCTCTGACACTTATCCAGAAAACTCTAGGCATCCTCGCCCTCTGCGCCGCTGAATGTCGGAGGCTGAAGTCTACTAAACCTCTTCAGCCTACGCTGCTCATCCTCTAGCATAGCTGCAACCACGAAGTCCTGAACTGGAATAACCGGCTGGGCTGGGACTGCCCCCGGTGTCTGAAGGCCCTGTACAACCTGCTCAGGTGTCCGGGCAACTGCAGTCTGAGTGCCTCCCCCGGCTTGAGATGTAGCGGCAGTAGAAGATACAATAACCAGCCTAGGCAAGGCTGGTACATACGGTCAAGATCTGAACCAGGGTCTCCTGAAGACCCGTAATAACAATAGGCACTGCCGGTGCCTGAGCCTATCCTACTAGAATATCTGCGGCGGGAACCTGATCCTGAATAGTAGGGGGATCAACTGGTACTGCCCCGACTGTTGCGCGGGCAGGCCCCCTACCCCTACCACGGCATCGACCTCTCGCTGTTCTAGCTGGTGTCTGGTCACCCTGATCAGTAGCGCGTGTCCTCACCATCTGTGAGAGAATGAAACAAGAGAAGTTTAGATTTTCAGAATCAATAGAATGGCACACAAAATTTCAAGAAGATGAGATGTTTCCTAAGAGTTTTGTAGCCTCTCGAAGATAAGTACAAATGTCTCTGTACTGATCCGCAAGACTCTACTAAACCTGCTCATGACCGTTGAGTCCTATGCAATCTAGTGCTCTATTACCAACTTGTCACGACCCCAAATCACCAAGGGTCGTGATGGTGCCTATCGTGAAACTAGGTTAGCCCTCTAACACAATGAAATCAACAGCTTTTCGTTTATAATAAATATATCCTTATATTCCGATAAAGATCTTCTTTTTAAGACAAGTTCAATCAAGAAAATAATAATACTACGACCAAAATCTAATACCGACCTAGACCACTGGAGTCAACTGTCATGAGCATCTAGGACGATAAATACAATGTATAATAAAGTGACTTTGCTATTACAAAAGTCTGAAGTATGAAAGACAAAACTAAGAACTGGGGAAAAGAAAGGAGGTGAGATGGGGACATTGAGAATCTACCTCGATCCTCGAACAAACTCCAAGCACGTCAAAGAATCAACTAGTGAGATGGTACGGTACCTGGATCTGGACACAAAAGGTGCAGAGCGTAACGTGAGTAAGCCAACTCAGTAAGCAACCAAGGTAACCAAAAACTTGAGTGCAGTGACGAGCATTTATAAATCATGATTTCATAAAACAGTAATTCAACTTTTATTAGAAAGCTCAGTATAAAGAAGAGTGGTAAAATCAGTAAATTTCACAATGTAACAGCCTCTCTGGCACCGTATCGCTCATAACAAGGTATATCGGTCACTCGTGACCCCAATATCAGTATCTCATGCTCACACGAAGCACTCTCACTCAACAAGAGCTAGGTATCTCACAACTGCAGCCCGATCCACTATATAATATATACTGATGCGGCATGTAGCCCGATCCAATATATATGTATATTGTTGCGGCGTGCAACCCGATCCATATAATAGTCGATTGCAGCGTGCAGCCCGATCCACATAATATATAATGATGCGGCGTGCAGCCCGATCCATATAATATATACAATATTGCAGCGTGCAGCCTGATCCATATATATATATATATATATACTATTGCAGCTTGCAGCCCGATCCATAACCATCCTCACATACTCGGCTCTCGGCCTCACTCAGTCATCCTCACAAGCGACTCGGGCATCACATCTCAACTCACGGGACTCGCCCAACATACCTCTCAGAGTTTTAAAATAGTGTGGTAACAGTAAAAATAGTAACAAGTAGAAAACATGATTGAGTTCACAAATATTCGATCATGATAGTGTGAGAATAGAGTAAAAAATAATCCTGAGGGTCTAAACAGATCGGCACAAGGCCCCAAACATGGCTTACAACCCATAAGTAAGTATGAGTCTCTAAAATACAGGTTAATTCACGATTTAAAATCAATTATACGCCTTAATAGTCGCTACAGGACGGACCAAGTCACTATCCCTATCGATGTACGCCCACACGCTCGTCACCTAGCATGTGCGTCACCTCATTTATCAAAACAATGTAAAATACCGGGGTTTCATACTCTCAGGTCTATAGTTACAATCGTTACTTACCTCAAAACAATCCAAAAACTACTCCGCGTTGCTCTTTCCCCTCGAATCGACTCCCAAATGCTCTGAGTCTATCAAAATCAGATTCATAACATCAAAATATGCTAGGGAAACAAAACCCAATCGAAAAGTATCAAAATTAGGCACAATTCCTGAAAATTAGCCAAACCCGCCACCCGGGCCCACGTATCGGAATTCGATAACATTTACACCACTAGAATCCTCATCCTCCCCCCGAGTCTATGCATATCAAGAACACTGAAATCGGAGTTCAAATGACCCCTCAAATCCCCATTCTAAGGTCACTTAATCTCAAGTCCTAATCACCCCTTTTCCTTCCTTAATTCCTACCAATTTCATGACTAACAGTAGAAAAATCATCACAACCACAAGAGATGGAGTCCAAGTAACTTACCCAATTTATAACCTTCAACTTCCCTATGAAAAACACTGCTCAAAGCTCCAAACCCGTCAATAAATGGTGAAAATGGGTGAATTTTGTGAAGGCGCCCTTTTATACTTTCTGCCCAGCGACTTCCGCACCTGCGGTCCTAGGTGTGCACCTGCGAAAATGGCTTAAATCCGGACTTCCGCACCTGCGGCCCTCTTCTCCCACCTACGGGCTCGCAGGTGCAACCAGTCGTCCGCACCATCGCTCCTTGCCGAAACCATCCAACACACATCCGATTGACCTAAAAATTTGCACACATACCCAAAATGACATTACGAACCTGCTCCAACTTCTGAAATTCCATTCCGACCCCGATAGCGTATTTTCCACCGTTAGCCGGAAATCGCCAAAAACTAACTTTCGCCAATTCAACCCTAATTCATCACCGGACATCAAAACTAAGTGTCTCAATCCTCACTATAACCACTCCGAACCCGAACCACCTGACTCCAACACATCATAAACAACGAAACAATGCATAACAAGGCAGAAACAAGAATAACTGTGCAAATTCTACAGAACGACCGGCTGGGTCGTTACATTGACCTCTATGTTAGAGTATGTGAGTGAGTTGTGAATAATGCGTGGTACTTGTGAGTCAAATCTTGAGTTGAAGAGGTTACACTTTTGTGCTTAGTGTATTTTCAATATTCTTGGTGTGATAAGTTAAGAGAATTGTTTAAAAAGGTCGTGTCTACATAAAGTGTAGTTTGATTGCTCAAGGACGAGCAATGTTTAAGTGTGAGATGTTGATGATAGGCTATAATTAGGTATTTTAGTCGCTTATTACACTCTAATTTACTAATCTTTGATTGAGTTTGAGATTTAATCGCTAGTGTTTGCATTAATTACATGTTTTATGCCTTGTAGGAGTGATTACGAGCTATGTAGATATTATGGAACGAATTAGAGCTATTTGGAGCTTTAAAGTCTGAGTAAAAGCCTAAGGATTAAGTTGGGATCATGTTCGGGGTTTAACGGATGATAGTGCACTTTAAGAATGAAAGGAAGAATCAAGCAGACATACTGAGCATTGTCCAGTAAAATGCACATAACGTTTTGCTCAGAAATACGTCTCGGATCAATAATATATTGTTGGAAATCTATTTAAAAGGGATACAACTTTTGTGTTTTACATTTTTCCAAATTTCCACAGCCGTGTCGCGTGGGGCTCTGCGTAGCGCGCCACAACTGCGTAAATTGCTGCTGCCCTCAAATTTCCTGCTCTCTGAAGTTCCCCACAAGCATACCGCATGGCGCGTCTACCCATGCGGCATGCCTGTGCAAATTTTATAGAGCCAGAGTCATATTTCGCGCGAGAGAAGGTGTTTTCGTCTGGGCCCGACCCTACTTGGTATAAATACATGTAAAAACTTTATTTTGAGGGGATCTAAGATACATTGAAGCACATTTCATGTGGAGGAACACACACCACTCTTGGAGGATGCTTCTACCTAGTTTTTCTTCATCTTCTCTTCCTTTAATATCATTTAGAGTTTTCGGGTGCTACATGAACGTTGTAGTTTGAAGCTTGAATTGTCCTTATTATTTTACCATATTGGTTTATTTATTCAATCTTGTGCTTAATTATTTGATTGCTTGATCACCAATTGAATAATATCTATGAATGTAGGATTGAACTCGTGTCACGGCCCGAAACCAAGGGATGAGACCGGCGCCTAACCGAATGAACCTGGTCAGGCGAACTTGATTTGCCTTTCCTACCCAATGCATTTCCCCGTGTTTATAGCATACATTATTTATATGAAATATCAAGAGATAATAAAAAACGTGTATTAACAACCTAAAGTCCGTTTTCCTCTTTTACCGTTTCAACATTAGAACTTTCCAAAACATAAATGCTAAATACAACATTCCCGATATGGGATTACGATTACGAGTAACCCAACAACTACCCAAAATATACATACAACCCACACAGTGTCTACGGATCCTCTAAGAGTACAAGAAGAGTATATAGACTTGCCGGCAACAAGGCCCCGGCTATACCTTAAAATAAACAAAATATACAAAATAAGATAACATAGACTACACACGGCCCCGAGAGGAAGTGGGGCTCACCAGAACTGCTGAGGAGATGAAAGGAAGGCACCACTGTCGGCGGTCGGAGCTACCTGCTATAGAACCACCTACATTTATTTAAAAGATGTAGCGCCCCCGGCAAAAGGGACGTTAGTACCATGGAATAGTACTAGTATGTATGAATAAACCTACTCCAGATAGGATAAACATTAACAGTTAAACACGAATAGAGGCATCATACAACAATACATTGAAGCATGGAGAAATCACAACAAGAATCTCTACATCCCACATCCCGTTTTGCCATCGTTTCGTTAATATTCTTTTAAGTTTCATCTTGTTATTATTATTACTGATCTACCGTGTCATTGTCACACGAAGTCCGATATATACTCGATCGACTAAGCCATCCTAGGTGAGGTCTGATTATCATCACATCACATATAACCACCGTGGCTTGTTCACACGGAGTCTGATCTCTGCCCGAATTGGCTAGGCTAACACTATGGCTCGTGCACAACACACGGAGTCCGATATCTACCCGATTGGATAGGCCATATCAACTGAAAGCAGTGAGGTGAATAATCATCATCATATTACAATATCAATATCAACATCAAGTCATCCATGTGTACGACAAAGAGTCCGATCCTAGCCAGATCGGATATGCCTTCTCACCCCTAGGACATTCTCCTGGTCCATTTATGGATATTTTAGATCACTTATGTGATTTTTAACCTAGTTGATTCCCCAACGCATATTGTTCTTTGATTCATCTTTTATATGATTAGAATCCTTTGATTCGTATTTCACAACAATTCATCCTTTAATCCATATTCCATAACAATCCATTTCATAGTTCCATGTTTCATATTAATTCAACCTCTTGATTCGTATTTCATGTTATTACCATATATTTATTCATATTTCATATCAGTCCATCCATTCACATTTTACCAAACCCATCACATAATAGGATCACACACATAGTAAAAAGGGAACATGATGATCACAATTTATACACTCAAATAACATAACAACATGGTAGTAGCATGGGACAATATAGAATCAAGAATTGCTCAATTAGACACATAAAAACATAAATTCCATAGATAATCAGCAAGAGAGTCATACCCGAAAAGTGAACAAAACGGGTTTATCCTACAAAGATTAGAGTTAGCCATACATACCTCGATTTGGGATTTTTCCTTAAATTTCTACCACAATTCACCGGACCTTCTAGCACCTTCAATCTAGTTCACAATGTGACACAATTAAGCTTAGAATTAGGAATCATGAACATGTCTTGAACTCATTTGAGCTTTTTATAGAACACTAAGTGTTTCTTTAGATTTAATAACCCCTTTTTAGTGAAAGGTTACTCCAACCTATTTTCCTTTACTAGATTATGATAAATTGGGTACATGCATGCAAGATTCTTAACCCCATCTTTATGAACTATCCTACCCATGTTTCATTTTAACAAAAATCTTTAAATTAAGATTAATGGGGTAGAAGCTTACCTCTTAGAGTGAAGAAATTTATGTCCTACTTGATTAGTCCTAAGATTGAGTGATGAAGGAGGATCAATTTGATGAAGTTTGGACTTTCACTCTCTAGAAATCACTCTTGCTTCTCTCTAAATTATCATATGGTCGTTAAAAATGAGGGGGAATGGGTCTTATATGGGTCTGGGGTCGGGTTATAAAGATAGAAAAAATGGATAGTCCAACATTTCAGACCTGGCTTTATCCAGGCTTTATCTACCTAATGCCTGGTTTGGCCTGGCTTTTTCCAGGCTTTATCTACCTAAAGCCTGGTCTAGCCTGGCTTTATCTACCTAAATCCTGGTCTAGCCTGGCTTTATCCGGGTTTTATCTACCTAAAGCCTTGTCTAGCCTGGCTTTATCTGGGCTTTATCTACCTAAAGCATGGTCTAGCCTGGCTTTATCCAGGCTTTATCTACCTAAAGCCTGGTCTAGCTGCGATGAAAAAATTTTCAACTCCTCAGTGCATCGTTCAATCCCAAAACTCCCAAAGTACAATGTATTACCTACCTTGACACCACAAAACCTTAAGTTACATAGTGAAGTTTTTTCCCGGGGCCCTACATTAGGCCTCTCCTTGGACCCCACAATACTTATTTTATGACTTATACACTTATTTACAAAATCCAATTCGTTTATATCATATATATAGCACAAAAATATTATAATTAGCCTACCTGGCACCTCGAAATCCTAAATTACTTAGCAAAATTTTCCGGGGTCTTACATTCTCCCCCGCTTAAGATCATTCGTCCTCGTATGAGGGTCAAGGATTTACTAAGTTTTGAATATACTATATGTCAACCCCCAAGTTTAACCAACTCCCAATTTTTCTGAAAATTTTGCCAGAGTTTCCTTTGTAATTAGACCTATCAACCTGTCAGAGAGCCCCCGAAATACACTTCAACGAATTCCACATAATTTAGTTACGTCAGCGAATTGCACATAATTTAGTTACTTCAACAAATTGCACATAATTTAGTTACATCTACAAATTGCACATAATTCAGTTAACACATTACAAACAAATATGACACAAGTTTGAGAAGTCATAAGGGAAAGGGGGATTAGGGGAGTGGGGTGGGTCTACACAACATGACATGTAATGCAATTATTTAGAGATCATCAACTTCATAAACGACTACCTGACTTATTCAAACAAATGGGGGTATTTCTTTTTCATTTCATTCTCCGCTTCCCATGTGGCTTCCTCGACTTACAAGCTTTTCTATAACACATTCACGGAACCAATCCCAACCCCTAAACTTACCTAACAAGGATGACAGCTAGATACCTCGCACAAGCTAACTATCCATTAACTTCACCTTCAATAATTTACACCAGGATGATACACAAAGGATATCCAACTACCTTCTTAGACATAGACATATGAAAACACAAATACATGAGAAACATCATACTCCTAGTGCAACCTAATAGGAAATGCGTTTATGTACCCTTCATTATCAATTCACATAACATCTTCAGGGGAAAATTTTGAGAATAACCTGTTCATCCTCCTAAATTCTAAATCTCTACGTGAACACCCAACTAAACCCGTGGTGACCTTTAACAATTTCTCTAGGATGTGCTATCATAAATCGACCATAAAATTACCTACTAAATATATGTGATCACAGGGTAACTTTGACACGTTTGAACCTTCAATACCAAATAGATCTAATACAATAAGGAGCAACGGAGTTTCAAGATTGGGCTGGAATTATTCAGGAACCCATTGATATGCTGAGCAGAGTATTTCATGAGGTTATATGCTAAGAGACACGAAGATTACTACTAACAATACTGACATCGTTAATCATAGTGACGACATTAATTATTAGACAAATGAAGCATCGAGGTAACTAGCACGCATTGGTAAGGTGGGAACCATGTATGTGATCCTGAGATCTAAAAGAAGTGGGTCTTCCTAGATATGAGACACACGGGAGGCATGATCGGGAGGATGAAGACGCTAGCATCAGTTATCCTTAGGAGGCTACGAGTTATGCATGGCATAGTAATAATTGATCCTCTCCACACCTATCCTGCTCGGCGGTAGCAAGCTCTACGGAGGAGCGGTCAAGCACGTTAAACCGGTTGTCTCCTTGAGTGTAAGGAAAATAAGTTTAGCTCAAAATGGTAAAATTCTCACAACATGGATGTGATAGACACTTCAAAAGAATCACATGAAGTAGAATTACACTCCTAACATTAACTGACGCAAGGGATCTGTCACGACCCGAAATCCAACCTTCGGGCCATGACTGCGTCTAACGTTGAACCCGCTAGACAAGCCAACGTTTGAAATAATTAAAACTCATTAACAACAAATAAGAATAAGATAACTAAAGTGCAATATAGCATTTTCGAAATGAAACTCGTAAACAAATCCCAGAACTGGTGTCACGTACTCACGGACTATCTAAGAGGTTATTACAACAAAAGGTCTGAAATAAATACATACGACTATCTGTGAAATACAAAATAAGACAGAGCTAAAAGTGGAAAGTAGAAGGTGACGTCAAGGCCCACGAACGTCTGCGGGTCTACCTCGAGTCTCCTGTATGGCGGGNAGGCTAGGACCAACACTACATATGTACCTGTGTAATTTTATATAATAGCAGGAAAAATGACAACATAAATAAGCAAGTAAGACATATACGGGGAGAAACATGCTGGGGAGATAGGGTAACAGTATGCTAACACAATAGTACAAGGTAATAAATGAAACGTAAAGACACGGCAGAAATATAGCTTCTCAACAGATAATGAACAGAAAAGGGCACAGCATGTCCCCTCGTGCATAACCTCACAGTCACTCGGCACAGAATGTCCCCTCGTGCATATATAATAACACTCGGCACGGAATGTCCCCTCGTGCATAACCTCACAATCACTCGGCACGGAATGTCCCCTCGTGCATATATAATAACACTCAGTCAACACGGCATGTCCCCTCGTGCGACGAATAATAAAAACACAAGGCAACAATAATATGAAAGTCAACAACACGAAGTCTCAAGTGCATGGAAATATTCAATACAATTCTATTGTTCCGGCAAGGAGAAATCATCATTTACAACATCAACAAATGCCCGACAAGGGTCTCAGCTATAACCAACCTCGCATCAGTAATACAATTTCAACAGTGTAAGCCTCAACTGGAGCAAATAACTCAATAACTCTCCACGTCATGAAACAACATCAAGTATCACTTTTAATTCATAATTTACTCATAGTGCGGGGAATATTAGGAACATAGCAAATTTCATCACAATTGACTCACGGGCATACTTGACCGCAACGCATAGGCACTCGTCACCACGCCTATACGTTGGACATGAGTTACACGTAGCAAATAAGACTCTATCCCTAATCCCTCAAGCTGAGGTTAAACCAAACACTTACCTCTGCTCCGAAATTGCAAGTCAAGCCTCGATCACAGCCTTTCCTTTAGAATCCGACTCCGGAACGGTATTATCTAGACANTACTATTCTTCCAAGAATACTAAAATTCGACCCCGGGCCCATACGTTTAGATTTTTGAAAATTTGTGGAGGAATCAATTACCCGGAGTCTAAGGATCGAAGTTATGTAATTTATTCAGGAATTTATGACCTAATATGGAAAATCACGAAATTCCTAAGAATCCTAAAGTTTACTACCTAATTCAATGATCTTAGGTGGTTTATTAGTGAATTAAACTAGGAATTATTGTTAAAATTAGAAGTTTTATGGGGTTTTACTAACCTCTTACAGTGGGTGGTCGTGGATGGTGATGCCCAAGCTTGGAGGCTCTCAAATGGAGGTTGAAGATGGATGAAATGAGAAAACCCAAAATTTTGGAGTATTTAAGTGGGCTGCCAACAGGGGTTTCCGCACCTGCGACA